>JAQQPU010007663.1:0-25515 GCA_029168905.1 Artemia sp. Kazakhstan ARC1039 | reverse complement strand
AACGCCATCTAGTCGTTTGCCAGTCAGCTGTGCCCCTCGAAGTCGTACAACTTCGGAAACTGCAACAACCAGCCCCTTAAATTGCCAACAAACGGAATCTAATTACGAACAGAGCAACCAGCGTTGGAGGGGCATTCGCAATGCTTTTTCGCGTTGGCGGCGGCATGGCTTAGAGAGTCGTTACAGCAGTCCTAGTAGTGGGGTTGCTAGTGATGATAGCTTTGGTGACTCTCCTCTATCACCATCCAGTGTTCAAAGTGAAATATTCCCTATAACTTGTTCAAGTAGGACACGGATATTTGCCCACCCTCATCGAGGCCCTGTTGTCAACCCACAATCTAATATTTATAGTAGACTGCCACCCATACATTCAAATAAACATTTTAGTTTTGTTCGTGCTTTAAGACGCAGAAAACTTAGGGAAAAGTCAAAATCAGATCAAGATTTACACGGTTCAAAATTGGATATTCAGCCTTTAAGTGGCAATAAAGACGATTCAGGATTGACTGTGTTTGCCACCGTTCGGCTACCAAAAGACCGCCGGGAATCTCCAAGTATTTTCTCGACGTTTTGGAACAATCGTTCACAACCAAGAAGGTGTGATCCAAATTTAAGTGCAAGTGAAACATCGACTCTAAAAGAACAAGAAAGTGACGGTACGCAATTGACCCCAGTGCCGTTACCCAGAAGGGCGAGTAAAGACTCCCGCTGTGGGACTCCATTTTTAAGTTTTCGACCTCGCTCCCGGAGTTTAGAACGCTTTTCAAGTGCACGAATTTTTCCAAGTCTCAGCGGGCTTGGCAGTTCTAATAGATCACGATCCTTAGAAAGAAGTCAGAAATTTCAAACCGACAGAAAGGATAGTTTGACTCAGAGTTTCAGTGGACCTTTAGTGCAAAAGAAAAGATCAAAGTCGGTTGAAAATACTTGTCGTGTTTATCCTTGTGATGACCTTGGAATAAAAAGAACAAACTTTAGCAAATTTAGTAATCCTCAAGTTGGTCATTGGAAAACTTTTTCAGAAGTATTTGCGTCTGAAAGTAGTGAGAACTTGAAAAGAGGTCCTGCGTCATCAGCTATTCAGGATATTATAACAAACCATCAGGTAAAGCCTTCTTCTCTTATGAATTTTTAGGTATAAGCATTATGCAATTTTCAGTAGAATCATCGATGCATTGTCGCCAATGCTTTTGAAAATTCAAGTCAACCAACCATTGCTTTTCCGGCTTTTTGAAACTTTGTCAAGAAAAGAAACTATGGTCGTATTTTATTCACAAGCGTAATTTGAGAGGAGTGGATAGGCTGTAACCATATGTGAACGCATGACCGATCCTTCACAGCTTTTCTAACGGGGAGGAGGAAACAAAACACGAAAAGACATATTTTTAGGTTATCAGTTCTATTGTTTTTTTGGAGGGTTCCTTTGGATGGGATTTCTGGGAGTGAGGGGGATTCATCCATATGTCCCGATGCTGGATGTGAGTATGAGCCTGAAGTTTCTTCTGGTCATCTCCTCAAAAACGGCCAAATCGTCGAATGTAATTGTAATCTTAAGTCTATGTTGAAGCTTCATAACAATCCTGCTGATATATTTTTTTTACCGTAAAAATCAAATGTTCAAAACAGAAAAATGTCTCTCAACCCATCCCACAGTTTCTGTCGAAACTGTTTTGAATTGGACAGGGGCTTTCGGACGGGAGAGCTGTCACGAAATTTCATTGTGAGCAGAGCAAATGCTATTATGAGCTTTGTTTGTGCCAAGATGTAAATAGGAGTATTTCTCATTTTCCTATTTTATGCTTTTCCCCTGCCCCCCCTCCCATTCCCGCATCCTTGCTCTCTGATCTTTCCATTTGTGAAGTTTTTTTTACTCTCTTTTTACTTAATTCTGCACTGTAGCGCTGTTTCTTCATTACAGCGGCATTTAGGGCCTTGTATATTTTTTTTCTATGAAGCTATTTGCTCTTAAACAACCTCTCGGAAACGGTTTTGAATGGGTGTCAGCGCATTTATTTCGGCTCAAATTGGCACCCTTAGTTACGAGATCGACGACAGTAAATCACGCGGGTGTGATGGGGCCTGAGGGCTTTCCCACTATGGTGCCAATTAAACGCACGGCCTAGCCTGTGATGATGAGATGATTCATGGGATGTCGGATAGTTGAATTGGAAGCTTAATGGGATTTCCGAGTCAGTTCTATAAGCAATGATGTTTTTTTTCCTGCAGGTTTTGTATCAAATTGGCTGCTTTATAAATAATATCACAAGGAAGACCTTTTCAGTGTCAAGATTAAGGGCTGTTGTTCATCTTTACTTGCCTTTTTTTCAAGTTAAAATTCTAATGTTGATTGTGCAGGATTAGAGGGTGTGTTAAATGATGCCATATCCATTTTATTGATTGCGCATAAGACATAGACTAGAAAATAAAGTAGCTTACCCTGTAAAATATTTACCATTAAAGCACAGAATAGGCTATAGTGCTGCATCCACGGGCCCCAGTACTTATACATACACCAACACTCCTCAAGAGACGTCGTTGATCCCTTTTCGGCATAAATGAGAAAAATGAATAGGTTCAATCGAATACGGGAATGCGAAGCTGGATTATTCGTCTATTTATTTTAAATGGACAGCTTTGAATCAAAATCACTTTTAGTCGATGCCCAAAGGCGGATCTAGAGAAAAATTTGGGGGAGGGGTAGTGTGACAAGGGCGTCAACAATTGATTAAATTGACCAGTTTATTTAAAAAAGAGTGAAAAATAGAAAAAAAAACATGGAAAACATGGAATGAGGGCACCAGAAAAAAATCTTGGGGGGCGGGGTGGGGTTGTCTGGGGTCCCCTGTCCTGTCCCTGGATCCGCCAGTATCGATGCATCGGAGCTTAGGAGGCACAAATTGCGGTAGGAAATAGCCAATTACGGTTTTCAGTATCGTACGATCTATTTTGCTTCTTGAAAATAGCATTAGATTTCGTAGATTAGGTTTAAAATTAACCTATATCTATCTTTCCATGACTTATCGGTCGGCCATAGCCAAAAAACTGACACATCCCTGCTATCAGTCTCAAAATGCTCCCTTGATTTCAAAGAGTCGTGATTCATAACCCCCAAAAAGAGTTTTCGGTCATGGTGATTCAACTAGCGACTTTTTTTTTAATTGCAATCATTTTCATGAGGTTCCTCGGTATTTTGAAGTTTTCAAAAAATATTTTTCGTAAGTAGAAATTATTTTTGGTTGAATATGATTAAAAATTGCTAGGCTATTTGCGAATCTGTTTCAAATGATAAAGTTTCTTTTAACACACGTTTCTAAGTTTTTGGTTACTAGCCCATGAACCGAGGTTCGCTCTTCGCTTGGCTGCAGCTACAACTGCAACCTTGATTTAGATATATACATAAATTCTTGTATTTTTAGATTCGGGGATTTAGGCTACAGGGTGTTTTTTACTCTCAAAATGATGATACTTAGTGATAAATTGGCCGCCAAAAGGGGCAACAATGTATACATTCTATTGTGTTTGTTTCTTTTTCAACTAAAAGTAATCAGGATAAAAAATAAATGAGATTTGCCCCAAGGTTTAGCTTGGGAGACCTCTCGAGGGTGTTATTCATGCACGTTTTTCGATATTGTTCTGTACTATCCTTCAAAGATCCAAATTGAAAAAATCTACGGATTTTGTTCACCCCCCCCCCTCCATCACTTCTTGAAAGTTTCAACTCAATAAGTACAACAACTCCTGAGATACTAAACATCCATTTTCCTAACGTTTATATCCCTTTTTGGTCTGATTCTGAAAATTTTTGTCAGAAGTTGGTAACCCATACACAGAGTAATATTTTTATGTCATCATATATAGTTGATTATAAGTTTCAAAATGTTAAAGTACATCTTTTTGGTTTTACTATTGCTCTTTAATTTCGTTTTGAAGCCCGAGCTCAAAATAATCTATGGATTTACTGAAATTCAACATTATCCACTCCAACAACCTCTGAAAGTTTCATTTCATTTCGTCCAACCTATCCAGAGATATCAAATGTGTATTTTTCCGAACGCTGACATACCTTTTGGGTCTGGGTAACTAAATATTTTTTGTTATATTCAAATCAGCTGTATCTTCCCTTATTACCGGTGTTTTCTTCAATTATCTATATTCCATACCTCTTTAATCCAACCTTAGCAGCCGCATCTTATCTTTTGATTTTAATAATTGATCTCTGGTTGGACTAGCGATCAATTATGGTGTCACCCAGCCAATGGTAATGCGGAAGTATCATAGGCAGCGCGCTAGCGCTGCCTAAGTAAAGAACGATGTGGGCACAATGTGTTTTTTTTTCTCCATACCCGGGCACTTCGTATCGAAGGAGTTGTCGTAGAAACTTCGAAAAGGGCTCATTCGATTGGAAATTGGAGTGGCTAGTGCCCTTTTTAATAGTCGAAAGTGATTGGAGGGCAACTAGCCCCCCCCACGCCCATCATTCCCCCAAACACATCCAATCAAAATTTTGAGACATCCATTTTGTTCAGCGTAGTTGATTTCCAGATAGAAAATATTTTTTTGAGGAGGACACTCCCCCACAACCCTCGGGGCAAGGATTTTAAGTTATGCCCTGAGGGCATATAAGATCAATGTTGACACAATGTACAGTTTATTATTATTTTTTTTTTAAGCAGAACACTTCACATAGAAAGGGTCGTCGTTGAGACTTCAAAAGGGGCTAAATCGGTTGGAAATCGCGAGTTCTACTGCCCTTTTTAACAATCGAAAGTGATTGGAGGGCAACTAGCCCCCCCTTACGCTAATCATTCCCCCAAACACATCCAATCGAAATTTTGAGATAGCCATTTTGTTCAGCGTAGTTGATTTCCAGATAGAAAATGTGTTTTTGAGGAGGATACTCCCCCACAACCCTCAGGGCAAGGGTTTTAAGTTATGCCCTGGGGCGTATAAGGTTTTTATAGAGGGCGTTGTCGTAGAAACTTCAAAACAGGCTCATTCGATTGGAAATTCAAAGGGCTAGTGCCCTTTTTAATAATCGAAAGTGATAGGAGGGCAACTAGCCCCCCCCACGCCCATCATTCCCCCAAACACATCCAATCAAAATTTTGAGATAGGCATTTTGTTCAGCGTAGTTGATTTCAAGATAGGGAATGTGTTTTTGAGGAGGACACTCCCCCCCAACCCTCAGGGCAAGGGTTTTAAGTTATGTCCTGGGGGCATATAAGCTTTTTATAGAAGGCGTTGTCGTAGAAACTTCAAAAAAGACTCATTCGATTGGAAATTCAAAGGGCTAGTGCCCTTTTTAATAGTCGAAAGGGATTGGAGGGCAACTACGCCCCCCACGCCCATCTTTCCCCCAAACACATGCAATCAAAATTGTGAGATATCCATTTTGTTCAACGTAGTTGATTTCCAGATAGAAAATATGTTTTTGAGGAGGACACTTCCCCACAACCCTCAGGGCAAGGTTTTAAGCTATGCCCAGGGGGCATATAATGTTTTTATAGAAGGTGTTGTCGTAGAAACTTCAAAAAAAGCTCATTCGATTGGAATTTCAAAGGGCAAGTGCCCTTTTTAATAGTCGAAAGTGATTGGAGGGCAAATACCCCCCCCCCCACGCCCATCATTCCCCCAAACACATCCAATAAAAATTTTGAGATATCCATTTTGTTCAGTGTAGTTGATTTACAGATAGAACATATGTTTTTGAGGAGGATACTCCGCCAAAGCCCTCAGGGCAAGGGTTTTAAGTTATGCCCTGGGGGCATATAAGGTTTTTATAGAAGACATTATCGTAGAAACTTCAGAAAAGGGCTCATTCGATTTGAAATTCAAAGGGCCAGTGCCCTTTTTAATTGTCGAAAGTGATTAGTAATATTTTTTGTTGTTGTTGTTGTTTAGACCAGGGCACTTCGTATCGAAGGAGTTGTCGTGGGAACTTCGAAAGGGGCTCATTCGATTGGAAATAGAAAGGGCTGATGCCCTTTTTAATAGTCGAAAGTGATTGGAGGGCAACTAGTCTCCCTTCCACTCCCACCCTCCCATTTGCCCATTATGTTTAAAAACTAATTGTCGCCTCAAGATTAAATCAAAATGCACTGTGATAATGCTAATTCCCAATAAGGCATCTCAGCAGTATTCCAAGAACGACTGAGGGTATTATGTTCAAACTTTCGGGGCTACTTCTGCTCTTAAAATTTAGCCAAATCAAAATAGTGTAAGTGTATCAAAGCTATCAAAGAAAGTAAACATATTTTTTTTTTGCGAATTGTATCAAGTTTTCCATTTCAGGCCAACTAGAGGAGGTATGAAACTAACTAAATACTACTATTTGTGTCCAGATTTTAAAAATTGCGTATGTTGTTAAAAATTGCTGAAAATTTTTCTCCAGCATACACATAGCATGCCAAACTATAAAGTCTTAAAAAACGAAAAGATTTAAAGTGTTATTTTCTTTTTCCCTGAAAAGACTATGTCAATATAAAACGAACAGAAATGAATTAAAAAAACTTTTTCCACAAAATAAGTTTTTCAAAGAAAAGTAAAGAACTCCATTAAACAAAAAATGAGCAAAAATAAAATCAAATAATCTACCAAGCTGGAAACTACCACAAATCAGCATCGATAAATAAATGAAACCCAAAACGAACAGAAATTAAAATAAATAATAGAGTCAAACTCAGAACGAGCAGAAATTAACATAAGTTGGGCGCAAAACCCCTATGCCTTCCCAAGGCCAGAACAAAATTTGCACTTTGCTGAAGAAACATAAATGTTTTTACTTTTATTACTTTAATAAATCAAATAATTTTAACATTTTGATTACTAAATGTCAGTATATGTATATTAAACTGACAATGCACATTCATTTGTATTTTTTCAGTAAAGTGCAAATTTTGTTCTGGCCTTGGGAAGGCATAGGGGTTTTGAGAAGGCATGGAAATTGGAGTGGCTAGTGCCATTTTTAATAGTCGAAAGTGATTGGAGGGCAATTAGCCCCCCCGCACGCTCATCATTCCCCCAAATACATCCAATCAAAATTTTGAGATAGCCATTTTGTTCAGCGTAGTTGATTTTCAGATAGAAAACATGTTTTTGAGGAGGACACTCCCCCATAACCCACAGGGCAAGGGTTTTAAGTTATGCCCTGGGGGCATATAAGGTTTTCATAGAAGACGTTGTCGTAGAAACTTCAAAACAGACTCATTCGATTGGAAATCAAAGGGCTAGTACCCTTTTTAATAGTCGAAAGTGATTGGAGGGCAACTAGCCCCCCCACGTCCATCATTTCCCCGAACACATCCAATCAAAATTTTGAGATAGCCATTTTGTTCAACGTAGTTTTAAGTTCTGGAAATTAGGTCTTTGAAGATGACAACCTCCTCACAGCCCTCAGGACAACGGTTGTAAGTTTTGCCCTGGGCGCATATAAAGTTTTTATAGAACGCGTTGTCGTAGAAAGTTCAAAAAGGGCTCATTTGATTAGAAATTGAAATGGCTTGTGCCCTTTTTAATAGTTGAAAGTAATTGGAAGGCAACTAACACCCCTTCCACGCCCACCATTTCCCCAAACACATCCAATCAAAATTTTGAGATAGCCATTTTGTTCCACGCAGTTAAAGTTCAGGAAATTATACCTTTGAGCAGGACACTTCCCCCACAGTCTTCAGAGCAAGGGTTGTAAGTTATGCCCTGGGGGCATATAAGTTTTTATTGAAATCTTTGTCGTAGAAACTTGAAAAAGGGCTCATTCAATTGGAAATTCAAAGGTCTAGTGCCCTTTTTAATAGTCGAAAGTGATTTGAGGGCAACTAGGCCCCCTCTCTCGCCCACCTTTTCCCCAAACACATCCAATCAAAATTCTTAGATATCCATTTTAATCAGTGTTTTGGATTTCCGGATAGAAACTAATGTTTTTTAGGAGGACACTCCCCCACAGCCCTCAGGGCAAGGGTTGTAAGTTATGCTCTGGGGGCATATAAGGCTTTTAATGAACGCGTCGTCGTAGAAACTTCAAAAATGACTCATTCGATTGGAAATTGGAATGGCTAGTGCCCTTTTTAATAGTCGAAAGTGATTGGAAGGCAAAAACACCTCTTCGCGCCCACCATTTCCCCAAACATATCCGATCAAAATTTCTTGATAGTCATTTTGTTCCACGAAGTTTAAAGTTCAGGAAATTATACCTTCGAGCAGGACACTCTCCCCATAGTCTTCAGGGCAAGGGTTATAAGTTATGCCCTGGGGGCATATAAGGTTTTTATTGAAATGGGCAACTAACCCCCTCTCACGCCCACCATTTCCCCAAACACATCCAATCAAAATTTTGAGATATCCATTTTGTTCAACGTAGTCGAAAGTTCTGGAAATTAGGTCTTTTAGGATAAAAACCCCACCAGAGCTTTCAGTGCAAGGGTTGTAATTTGTGCCCTTGGTGCATATAAGGTTTATATAGAAAGTTGTTGTAGAAATTTCAGAAGGGACTCATTTGATTGGAAATTGATATTGCTATTTTTAATAGTCGAAAGTGAGTGGAGAGTAATTAACCCCCCTCCCACGCCCTCCATTTCTTCAAACACATTCAATCAAAGCTTAGAGATAGCCATTTTGTTCAACGTAGTTGAAAGTTCTGGAAATTATGTATTTAAGGATGACAAACCCCCGAGAGTCCCCGGGGCAAAGGTTGTAAATTATGCCCAGGGGGCATATAAGGTTTTTAATGAGTTGTCGTAAAAACTTCAAAAGGGGCTCATTCAATTGGAAATTGAGAGGGATAGTGCCCTTTTTAATAGTTGAAAGTGATTGGACGGTAACTAACCCCTCTCTCACGCCCACCATTCCCCCAAACACATTCAATCAAAATTTTCAGATAGCCATTGTGTTCAACGTAGTAGAAAATTCTGGAAATTAGGTCTGTGAGGATGACAGCCCTCAGGGCGAGAGTTGTAAGTTATCCCCTGGGGGCATATAAGGTTTTTATTGAAAGTGTTGTCGTAGAAACTTCAAAAGGGCTCATTTGATTGGAAATTGAAAGGGCTAGTGCCTTTTTAATAGTTGAAAGTGATTGGAGAAAGACTAACGCCCCTCTCACGCCCACCATTTTCCCAGACACATCCAATCAAAATTTTGAGATAGCCATTTTGTATAACGTAGTTGAAAGTTCTGGAAACTAGGTCTTAGAGGATGACAACCACCCTCACAGCCCTTAGGGTAAGAGTTGTAATTTATGCCCTGGGGCCATATAAGGTGTTTATAGGAAGCGTTGTCGTAGAAACTCGAAAAAGGCTCATTCGATTGGAATTCGAAGGCCTGGTTCCCTTTTTAATGGTCCAAAGTAATTGGAAGGCTTGACATTTTTATAGTAAAGATCGATGTGGATATAATGTATTATTTTTTTGTTGTTGTTGTTTTTTAGACCAGGGCACTTTGTATCAAAGGAGTTGTCCTAGGAACTTCGAAAAGGGCTCTGGAAATTAGGTCTGTGAGGATGACAACCCCCCACCCAGCCCTCAGGGCGAGGGTTGTAAGTTATCCCTTGGGGGCATATAAGGTTTTTATTGAAAGCGTTATCGTAGAAACTTCAAAAGGGCTCATTTGATTGGAAATTGAAAGGTCTAATGCCTTTTTTAATAGTTGAAAGTGATTGGAGAAAGACTAACACCCCTCTCACGCCCACCATTTTCCCAGACACATCCAATCAAAATTTTGAGATAGCCATTTTGTGTAACGTAGTTGAAAGTTCTGGAAACTAGGTCTTAGAGGATGACAACCACCCTCACAGCCCTTAGGGTAAGAGTTGTAATTTATGCCCTGGGGCCATTTATGGTGTTTATAGGAAGTGTTGTCGTTGAAACTCGAAAAAGGCTCATTCGATTGGAATTCGAAAGGCCTAGTGCCCTTTTTAATAGTCGAAAGCAATTGGCAGGCTTGAAATTTTTATAGTAAAGATCGATGCGGATATAATGTTTTATTTTGTTGTTGTTGTTGTTGTTTAGACCAGGGCACTTTGTATCATAGGAGTTGTCGTAGGAACTTCGAAAAGGGCTCATTCGATTGAAAACAGAAAGGCCTGATGCCCTTTTAATAGTCGAAAGTGATTGGAGGGAAACTAATTCCCCTCCCACGCCCACCCTCCCATTTGACTTTATGTTTGAAAACTAAATGTTGCCATAAGATTAAATCAAAATGCACTGTGTTAATGCTAATTCCCAATAAGGCATCTCAGCAGTATCCCAAGAACGACTGAGGGTATTATGTTCAAACTTTTGGGACTGCTTCTGCTTTTAAAATTTAACCAAATCAAAATAGCGTAAGTGTATCCAAGCTATCAAAGAAAGTAAACAGTTTTTTTTTTGCGAATGGTATCAAGTTTTCCATTTCAGGTCAACTAGAGGAAGTATGAAACTAAATTAAACACTACTATTTGTGTTCAGATTTTTAAGAGGGTTTATGTTGTTAAAAATTGCTGAAAATTTTTCTCCAGCATACAAATAGCAGGCCAAACTAAATTCTTAAATAAACGAAAAGATTTAAAGTATTATTTTCTTTTTCTCTGAAAAGACTATGGCAATATAAAACGAACAGAAATTAATTAAAAAAATTTTCCACAAAATAAGTTTTTCAAAGAAAAGTAAAGAACTCCTTTAAACAAAAAATGAGCAAAAATGAAATCAAATAATCTACCAAGCGTGAAACTACCATAAATCAGCATCGACAAGTAAATGAAACCCAAAACGAGCAGAAATTACAATAAATAACCGAGTCAAACTCAAAACGAGCAGAAATTAACATAAGTTGGGCTCAAAACCCCTATGCCTTCCCAAGGCCAGAGCATAATTTGCACTTTACTGAAAAAAATGAAAATGTTTATACTTTTATAACTTTAATAAATCAAATAATATTAAGATTTTGGTTACTAAATATCAGTAAATGTATATTAAACTGACAATGCACATTCATTTGTGTTTTTTTCAGTAAAGTGCAAATTATGTCCTGGCCTTTAGATGGCATAGGGGTTTCGTGCCTAAATTATGTTAATTTCTGCTCGTTTTGGGTTTCATTTATTTATCGATGCTGATTTATGGTAGTTTCACGCTTGGTAGATTATTTGATTTTATTTTTGCTCATTTGTAGTTTAATGGAGTTCTTTACTTTTCTTTGAAAAACTTTACTTTTTTTTACTTTTCTTATTTTGTGGAAAAAGTTTTTTTTTAATTAATGTCACTCAAAGATACTGTATATGCTAAATTAACTCGTTGGCGGAGCTGTATCTTAATTCATTATGCTCATACTACTTTTGGGAAAGTTGATGGGAATGTAAAGAACTCCATACAAATCAAAAGACGCTCTGTGCATCTGAGTTGTCAAAAGGGAACATCTGCAATATTTCAGGAACAACTATGGTATAAGTTATCGGAAAGAAAAGAATCTCAACTGAAAATAAGTCTGGTTGCTTTGATTCCTGACGACATTTTTTTAACCACACTTCGGAACTTTTTTATTAAATAACCTCAAAATGGATTTTTTTTTTACTCAAGCAGTAAAACAGAAATCAAATATACCGCAATAAGGTTATTATCATGGAACGGTCAATCATTATTTGTCTATAATCAAAGCTGTAACATAAATGGGGTTAGAGTGGTCCCGGACCATAAACGCCGAAATTTATTCGAATTTTCAATCCATTTATTTGAATAATACTCTCCCTTTGGATGGATGTATATCGATCCAAAGTTCTACAGTACAACTGTTATTAAGGAAATGTTGCCCAAACTATAAATAGCAAGCTAAAATCCCGATTCTTAATATCAACGTATATTAAACTGTCAATCCACACTCACTAGGACTTGTGTAATTTTCGTTATTATGATTAGTATTATTATTCTTTTACGTTAAGTACAGAGTTTACAAATGCTGAACATGTTAGACCGTGTTTAAATCCGCTGTTGTGCCAAACCTGCACTTTTGAGGGGGCAGATCACCTCTCTCTGACGTTGGTTCGAATGACAGCCCACCCATCTCATAAGTTGAAAAACTGTGACCGATTTTTTTTTTTTCGATTTTGTTCCGCTCCCCTGAAATATTCTCTGATACCTCTTCTCTCCGCAAGGGCCACGACTGAGACCTATATGCACCATGTCTCTAAGCTCTTTGTGTTCTCTTGTCATTTTGAACAGAATACCTTGGACCAAGCATCAATTTTATTGATTGTTTGATGCATCTTTTAAACGATACGAAAAGCTAGAGAAGTAGAGAAAACATGAATCCTACAAAAAAGAGAACATTCATTCTACTCTTTAGGATGATTGTTCGTTGAAAAAAGTTGTATCTTCGACAATAGTCAACTTATATGAAAAATATACAGCAAATGAGGTGTCTATGTTTGTTTGTTCCCCATTTCACAGGCCATTTCAACATTTAATGTTCTATTCTTTCTCTTTTGATTTGTCATGTGCTGTCGTTTCATTCACGATCCTTTTGATATTATTGGTTTACCCACGTATTTTGACAACGGTTTAATAAGTGTCCATTATTTTCATTTTCATTTACTTGTGATAACTTACTAGCCAATCTAGTTATGCAGATATTTTATATTCTTTGAAGTTATTTTTCCGGTTGTGTATTTTTTTATTGGTACCATACTGGTGCATTATGTGGACACAGCTAAAGAAGTCAAGTTTGGTTAACGCTAATGAAATAAAATAAAATAGGATGAATATATAATAGTTTAGAAACAAGTTTGGGCTATATATTTGCACATTGGGGGGTGGGGGTGGGGAGGGGGTGTGGGGGGTAAAGCATAGCATATATTAAATACGTAACCTAACCTAACCTAGGTACCTCCCCCCCCTAAACCCCGAAAAAACACCAGTTTAAATATCGTAAACGCAATGAAAACCACGCTTTGCATTCCATTTCTCTATAGCGGCCTCTTGCAAATATCCGGTTGGCGGGTTTCGTCTCTCGTTAGTATATAGCAGTGCCCACATAATGCACCAGTACCTTTTTTTTTATATATGTTTCCTTTTCCATTGGTTTGACGGGCAGATAAAACTATATCATGCAACGGAGGCAAACAGTGAACCTAATCGCTTGAGAGTTGAGATACTATGTTGCCGGTCCCAAGGCGCGCAATTTTTGTAGCAAGGCCCAGAGTTCATAGGCCCAGACGATCAGTTATCCGGATATCCATCGCCATCGTTCTTCCTATAAGAACTTACCCTAAAAGTTAAGCTATTCAGATTCAACATCACTTATTTTGCTGATTAGAGACAACGCAGTAGCTTTGACAAAGTAAAGAGCGATGGGTCTCCCATGTATTATATTTCTTTTTCACGTCAGTTTTTGTAAACATGGAAAGAGGTTCATCTGGTTGGAAGTCTAAGCCTTTTTTAAGGGCCAAAAATCACTGGATGGCAATTAGCCCCACTTTCGTACTTTTTGCCCTTGTCAACCCTGTAGGCTAACCCTTTAATGCCTTCAGATGAAGATTTTGAAACATCCATTTCCAACCCGAACATGTGCCTTCGGGGCGGAGGGCACAAACTCTCTAGGGTAAGGCCTTCGAATAATGCAATTACTCCATTATTCGTCAAAACATTTTCAGTTGATGACTAGGGAGATGTTGAATTGCATCAAAAGTCATTAGGCATCCATTTTGTCAAAATTGTGTATCTTCAATATCCAATGAACGGCTAAAGGTATTAAAATGAAAGTTTCAGGCAATGTCAAGGGAACCTTGACCTAAATCAAAAGACACTATTCGCACCCAGGCTGTCAAAATGGCGGATCGGCAATATCTCAGGAATGGTTAAGGGTATCAAGAAACTTTCAAGGGACGTTTAGGGGGGGGGGGGTGTTGAACTAAATCGAAAGTAACTATTTGCATAGAAGTTGTCAAAATGGCGTATATGAAATACCTCAGGGGCAGCTAAAGGTGTTAAGTTTAAATTTACAGGGGACGAGAACTAATTCAAAAGACAATATTTGCTCCCAGGTTGCCATATTAATGTATCTACAATATCGGCTAATTTAGGGTATTGCGTTGAAACTTTAGTGTTTATTAAAGACACTTTCTGAGGACATGATCTATATCTCCAAAACAGAAGTAGGCAATTCGAATGGGAAATTCAAAGTTCTACTGCGCTTTTTAATAGTCATCTGAGAGCCACAAGCCACTCTTTTGCTCCCTTTTTTCTCACATCCGCGCCCCACGGCCTCATAGGAATCTAGTCAAAATTTTGAGGCGGCTATTTTGTTCAAAACTAGTCGGAATGTTCAAAAAAGATGTCTCCAGGGATGACGTGATCCCCCAACCCTTGGGAAAATAGTCACAAATTAAGCGAGCTGTTCATTATTTACAAGTGGATTTAATAAGAGAAAAAGGAGACATGTTTGATCCTGGTTGTCTGATTAATTTGGAACTTTCGAAGATAAATCTTGGGGCCAAAAAAAAAAAAAAAGCAAATTCTTTTGTCATTGAGAGTGGAGGGGTTAACACGGGTTGAAAGCCTCTTTGCTCCTAATTAGTTATATTTCGAGTGAGTTCTTACAAATCGTTCGCAAAGCCAATACCAGAATTTCGCAAAATTGTACTCCGGAAACGACACGCATAGCCACACCTTAGTAAATCAAAAGACTATATATGCACCTGATTTTTCAAATTATTTACGGTACCTTAGGAATTGTTTAAGGGATTGGGTT
Organism: Artemia sp. Kazakhstan ARC1039; assembly: GCA_029168905.1. Taxonomy (NCBI): domain Eukaryota; kingdom Metazoa; phylum Arthropoda; class Branchiopoda; order Anostraca; family Artemiidae; genus Artemia; species Artemia sp. Kazakhstan ARC1039. The sequence goes on along the minus strand of JAQQPU010007663.1, from coordinate 10,812 downwards.
ACAAATTTTGAGGGGCTATTGGAGGGTCAAGTGGATTTATAGTTGTGTATGGGGGGGGGGGGTAAGTCGAGTGACTATAGGTATTTAGATCTTCGATATATCATGTCGCCAATATCTTGCGAACGGCTTGCTGGATGGAATTGGAACCTTCAGGCATTGTCGGAAACAGAAAGGAAGGATAGTTGGGCAAGGGAAATTCAAATTCATTTTTTAGGGGAAAGGCTAAAAATCTTACTGTCCAGTTTGTGCATAAATAACGGTTTTGCACCATGAGCCCCTATGAGACTTAAAGTTTGTGCACGGTTAAGTAGCTAGATAGATCTAAAGGTTCTATTTGCTGCTAGGTTGTCAATACGTTGTGCATGCAACGCCTTGGGAATGGCATAGAATATTAAATTGAAACTTTTAGGGAATGTGGCGGAGGGGGCAAGTGGGTGCTACATTGTAGCTTGGAGGAAAGTATAGAGCTAGATCGAACGAAACAGTATTCATTCAGTTTATCGACGTAATCGTATCTGCAATATCTCAGGAGCAAAAACAAACAACTTAATGGCCCGTGTAGAAACTTCGAGGGACTATTGGAAGGCGGGAGGGGAGCAAGTAGATTATGAATTTTGAATTTGGGTACCCAGGCTGTATTGATTCTGTATGGTGAAATATTCTATTTTATGCTGATCTGCTTTAGAATTTCAGGCCGTAAAGACCCCTCAATTAGAATTTGGAACCAACTGAACTTCAATCAAGAAACAAATCTGGTTGTATTGATTCTCCACTTTCTGTTTTTATTTTATTTGTTAAATAACAAAACATAACTCTTTTTGATAAATGGGCTTAAAATGTATTCATTTAAATAAACAAGTAGTTAAAACAAAATGCAATAGACACAACTCTTGTAATAAAAATGGTCGGTAAGTATTTGACTGTATTCAAGGTTGTAGTTGTAACATGATGGGGGTTCAGAATAGCGTCAGCCCTATATAAGATCAAATATTTTGTATATTTCGAATCAATTTGACTATTATTCCTGCTCCCCATCCATTCACAATTCTATAGTAAAACTCCCATGAAGTATTGTTACAAAGTTCTGTCAAAGATACAAATAACACGCCAAAATCTTGATTCCTAATCATAAAAACCGAAAAAACTTCACAAATGTTTCTTTCACTCATGATCGTATCCACAATTTTTTTTCGGGGGGTGTTTTACTCAAGAACTTTTTCGAGGGGGGGGGGGTAAACAAAAAAACCCCAAACCCTTTTAAAAGTTGTTTTTCAATTTTTGTTGCGTTCTTACAAGTCAGTAAAACATTTGGGGGAGGGGGGGGTTCAAACCCCCTAAATCCCCTGGTTATGGTCTTACTTTCACTTGATAATAATTTTTTTTTCACGTCAATTTATGAATAGAACACCCCTTAGCCATCTAAAGGCCAGAGCGTCATTTACGTTTCAATGAAAACGATTTATTTCGAGGAGTGCATTTTATTCGTCAAAGCATTAAAAACAACACACATACACAACAAAAAACGTATCTTAAAGCTAATCAAGGTTTACAAACAACAATGGTGCTATCTGTCCCCTTCCTCCCTCTCAAAACCTCTGAATGACTTGAATGTCATTTACATTACATTGAAAACGATACGTGTTTTGAAAAGTGTAAATTTTTTGTTACTAAAAGAATCAACAGCAAAAGAAAGAAAATCACCATAATTGTTTAATAAGGATTTACCTTATGTATTAAGTATGATTTTCCAGTGCCCCGCTAGCTGAAATAAAAAAAAAACGGGAGAAAAAGATGCCGTTGATGCAGCAGAAGCGCATCCAGGATTTTTGTTGGGGGGGGGGGGGTACTATTATTTTTAGGGGTGTTACATAAAAAACCTCAAAAAACGCATACAAAATTTGTTTATGTCCATTTTTATTACGTTTCTACGAGTCAAACAAAGGTTTCGGGGGGGGGGCAAACCGGGTACCCCCCCCCCCTGGATACGGTCTTGTGATGCAGAATATCTTGCTTGGAGCCACTTTTGTTGTTTTTCAAGGCAATGCATTTTCCTCTTTATTCAAGCCAAGGGACAGTTAATTACCTATATAGGGGTATTGAACAAGGCGGTTCTAATAATGAATTTCTTTTTTTTATTTGATTTTAGTTCTAGGAGTTCGGGTTATTGTATTTCTCTAGGTTGTTAGCTACCACTGCAACTAATAGTAAGAGATAGTAAGAGACGAACCTTAAAGAATCAGGCAGCTAGCTAAATCCAATATATGCAATGGTTTATCATCTTTTAGTGTAATTACATATTCTACAACAATCTTATAGGAAAATGCAGCTTTTCGTAAAAAAAGTAATTAAATTAAAAAAAAGTATTACACAAGGCACTAGATAAGGAAGTTTTCTTTGAAATGGGCCATTAAACAGCTCTTTACAATGTTCCAGTGCCACGCTATTTGAGGAGGAAAAACAGATGCCGTATATGCAGAATATCGTAGTTCAAGCAACTTATCTTGTTTTTCAAGCCAATAGATTGTCCTCGTTATTCAAGCCAAGTGGCTTTAAGTGTCCTATATAGGGGTTTCGGACATGGCGGTTCTAATAGTGCACTTCTTGTCTTGATCTGACTATTTTCAGGAGTTGTGGGCTGTTAGATTTCTTAGTATTTGACGTGATCGTCTCTTACTAGGTTGCTAGCTACCGCTGCAACCTGGATAAAGATTTACCTTACCAAAATTACTGAAAAGAACAGATGAAAGTAGACTGACTGTTAAATGTATAATGACATTAACTCTTGGAAGTTTCAACAGTTTAGGATTTATTAACAGTATTAAATATAAAAAACAAGCTTTTTTCAACTGAAAGTAAGGAGCAACATTAAAACTTATAACGAACAGAAGTTATTACGTATATGAGGGATTCGTTCCCTAGTCAATATCTCGCTCTTTACGCTAAAGTTTTGAATTTTTTTCCAATTCTTTAATGACCCCTGAATCACACATACCGTTTAATTGGAATAAATAGCTCTTTTGAAAGTATTAAAAAAAAACTTCAGCGTAAAGAGTGAGGTATTGACTTGGGGGCGAATCCCCTCATATACCGAATAATTTCTGTTCGTTTTAAGCTTCTCCTTGCTTTCAGTTGCTTACTTTCATGTTGCTCCTTACTTTCAGTTTAAAACACTTGTTTTCTTATTTAATTTCTGATCGGTTTTTTAAATAATGCTGGGAAATTCGGCGCCCCCTTCACAGAGAATTCCTTTCCTCATGAAAAATTTCTCCATGGAAAGATCCTCCCACGTAACCCATCCCCACTCCCCCTGATCAGAAAAAAATCCCCCTGAAAACGTCTGCATACTTCCCAATAACCAGTGCTACATGTAAACAATGGGCAAAGTTCATAACTTGCAGCCCTTCCCCTGACTGTGAGGGATTAAGTCATCCTCAAAGGCAGATTTTTCGACTATGATGAACAAAATGGCTATCTTAAAATTTTGATCGGGTGACTTAGGGAAAAATGAGCGTGGGAGAGGGCCTAGCTGCCCTCCAATTTTTGTTGTTACTTAAAAAGGACACTAGAACTTATAATTTCCGTTTGAATGAGCCCTCTTGCGATATTCTAGGACCACTGGGTCGATACGATCACCCCTGGAAAAAAAAATCATCAACGGGGACGCGTGTTTTTTTTCAGGGGTGGTCGTGTCGACCCAGTGGTCCTAGAATATTGGGAAAGGGCTCATTTGAACGGAAATTGAAAGTTCTAGTGTCCTTTTTAAGTGAACAAAAAAATTGGAGGGCAACTATGCCCTCTCCCCCGCCCCTTTTTTCCTGAATCGTTCGATTAAAATCTTGAGACATCCATTTTGTTCCTTATAGTTGAAAGGCCCAATAACTATGCCTCTGGGTATAACATGACCCCCCCCCCCCACAGCCACAGGGGAAAGGTCTTTAAGTTATAAAATTTGCCCATTGTTTACGCATAGTATTTGCTATTGGGATGTAGGCATACATTTTAGGGTGGGGGGAGGCAAATTTTCTGCTGGTGGGTTTTTCCACGGGGGAATTTTCCATGTAGAGGGAAGTTTCTGGGGACTGAACTTGTCAGGTGAAATTATACACGGGGGGGGGGGAATTTGCCAGAATTCTTACACAAAATTCTTTTATGCATTGCTTTCTCTTTTCCGTCTCAATTTTGTGCGCAGAGGGGTTAAGAGTAATTGTCCGGGGTAAGTTTTCACCGGGATGGAATTGTCTAGAGGATATTTCCGTGGGGAGGGGGTTTCTCCATGGAGGTGGGGCCAGACTTCCTGCCATTATTTAAAAAAAACGATTAGAAATTAAATAAAAAAAACAAAACAATTTTTTTGAACTGAAAGTAAGGAGTAACATTAAAAATTAAAACGAACAGAAATTATTACGTATATACAGGGGGTCGCTCCCTCCTCAAAACCTTGCTCTTCACACTAAAGTTTGAATTTTGTCCCAATTCTTAATGACTCCTGAGACACAAGTTCCGTTTAATTAGAACAATAAGATCCTTTTTTAAAAGTACTAAAAACTTTAGCGTAAAGAGTGAGGTGTTAAGGAGGGGGCGCACCCCTGTGTTTACGTAACAATTTCTATTTTTTTAAGCTTTAATGTTGCTCCTTACTTTCAGTTAAAAAAACTTGTTTTTCAAAATTTAATTGCAGGTAGGAGCTTGAAACCTCTACAGTAGGGTTCTCTGATATGCTGAATCTGATTCTGTGATTTTCATTAACATTCTATAACTTTTAGGGGATAATTCCCTCTTTTTTTTGAAAATAAGGTAAATTTTTTCAGGCTTTTGTCTTAACCCAACGGAAGTTGGGTAAGACAAAACTTGATGTATTTGAAATCAGCATAAAAATCGGATTCTTTTGATGCGTTTATTGGTATCAAAATTCCTTTCTTTTAGAGTTTCGGTTACTATCGAGATGAACCGCTCCTTACTTATAGTTCGTTACCACGGACTGTTTGATAATGGAAACAATGCTAGACATTTATCTCGTTTTCAGTAAAGCGCATATGACTCTTGCCTTTAGGTGACTTAGTTGCTCCTTCTTCAGTTATTGGTCACTGTTGTTCGTTTTAAGTTTGACTCGGTTATTCACTGTAATTTCTGTTGGTTTCGGGTCTCATTTATTCATTGATTGTGATTCCTGTTCGTTTTAAATTTGAATCAATATATTACTTTATTTCTGCTTGTTTTTGCTTTAATGTAGCTCTCGTTTCTTGGAAAAGCCCCTTTCTTGGAAAAAGTTATTTTGATTGATTTTCAAAAAAATGATTTCTTAGAATAAGCCCATTCGTGACAATCAGTACAGTTTTTCTCTAAGGTAGCCTTTATCTTCACCACAAAAGTCAAGAGAATTGATTATTAGTCAGAACCATTAAAATGTCGATTGGCACTTTTCGAACTAACCTGTCTAGTTGTTAATTAAGTGCCAATGACACTTGACTATACGGGGTGGATGTGGTCAGTAGCCAACTTCTTATTTGGGGTATTTTCTTGTCGTCTTAGGGTCGCAATTATCGTTCTTTTTAATTTGCAGTCGATCCAGGTTTCATTTAGTCATCCATAGCAAGTTCTATACGTTTTAAGTTGACTTAATAGTTGTTATTATATGACTTCTACTCCTTTTCATAGCCCAGTACACACTCGAGAATTTGGATCCACAGGTACAGGTTAAAACAACGGAGACGCTTGGGAGATAGATAGGATATATTTAATTTGGCCTGTATATTTGCACATAAGGGGGGGGGGTGTTGTGGGTTAATTATAGCGGGGCTGCATGCAAAATATTACCTAACCTAACCAGAATAACAACTAAATATTTATTAAAATATAACTACAATGTAGTTTTCCACTGAGCCGAAGCTAATTGTCTCCGTATACAAACAGCAATAAACAGGCTATTGTCTGATTTTATAGATCCAAATTCTCGAATGTGTACCGACTAACAGATAAGTAGCTTCCAATTTAATACTTTAAAAGAAGATATTCAAAGTCGTTTGCATATTATGGATAATTACCACAGTCGGATGCCATTTTGTTGTTTGGTCTTGTAACTCAGAAGAAAATTCTGGCTTAAAAAAGTGTTCTGTTGTAAAGTTTTTGGTGGTCGTCTGTTTTCTAGTATATCTTTAGATTTATCGACACTTTCAAGGTAAAGATATTGCCTCAGTTTGATTTCAACTTTTCTTTAATGTAATGGCCCGAGTTCTAAGATTAGCTCCGTTCTCATTTCCATAGGTTTCTTCTTTCAAAGGCTCATTCCTTTTGATGTATGTTAAGGTTTCAATTTTCACGACGCACTCTGTGTAACTTGTCTACAAAAATCATCAACATCAGAATATGCGTTTATTATTTGCAACCGGTTACACGAAAAAAGAGTTTATTTTGGCGGACGCTCAATGCATGATTTTTTCGCCAAGAATTACCTGCGGGAACCGGAAGTGACTGTAATTGAGTATTTTTCCTTCTATGGGTTTTTCAATGTAATTTGATCTATACAAGTTGATTCATTTATTCTAAGGAATTGTAGATAGCATCCATATTTAGACTTGGTCTAGTGAGGGTAGGGCAAACAGGGCGTTTGTCCCAAAGGCATGGGTTTTCCGGGTCTGAATCAGCCTAATAAAGTAGGTTTATCCACCTATGAATATCATGAAGATTTAATTCTTATTGATTTTTCTCGGTTTGATCTATAAACCTCGGCTATACAGTAGCATACCCATAATTTAGCTCTTGAGAGAAGCCACGAGAGTAGCATAAATATAAAACGTGTTTGCTTGAAATATAGCAAAAACAATACTTGTGCAAACTTATGAATACGCTGGTTGAATGAAACAGCGCTTCATTTCAGAAATATTGAAAGAAGCGGAACCTCATGACCAAATGTTAACACATAAAGGAATTACAACCTGTACTTAGGTGGGGACCACCACTTCCTTTAGCTCAAACCTGTAAAGACTGCTTCCTTCATCATAAAGACCGCCACCGCCTCCTTCAGCCCAAACTTGCAAAGACCATCATATCAAGCTTTTTTGATTAAGTATATCCCCCTCAAATATCCCAATTCTAGTCCCGTATAAAGTTCCAGAGGCTCATAAGGCCAAAAGTTGTGTAGCCTATACATATATGACTGACACTGTGTAACCTTTTTTTTATCATTATTCGATACAAATGTGGGTGTCAATTTTAATCGGGGCTACACTGTGGGTCAAAAATATTTGTCGAATTGCTAACATATCTTTTAATTATTTTTTTATTAATAAATTTTGAATCTAAAACTTTAGTTTGTTGTAACAGCTGGTAATGAGGATGGCTTTTGAAAGTGATCCAAAGCAGTTTCTTCCCGAGTGAGGGAGCTCCATTGATGATAACAACTCCTGAAAATGGATCTTGTTTATTTGCCAAACTTTTTGTTAAATTTTATCATAATTCGGCTCGATGCAAACAAAACTTCGACTAGTAATGATGAAGATGTTATTATTACTTTGGGGTTTACTTTCAATTGCTCTGTCTCTTTTCTTTTTGTTGTTATAAAACTCCTTAGCATAATTCAAGAAGGTTGGAGCCCTTGTCTATTGCTGACAATGCACAATAGACGGTTTCGGGAAATAGACGGTTTCGTCCGTGCTACTTCAACGTAGTTTGATATCAAGTCCTCCTCGTTTAACCCTTTGCTAATTTATTTAAGTAGAATTGTTAAACAATTAATTTTACATGAGAAGAAAATGATCAATACAATAAAACGGGCTTACAAAAAAGGGAATTTTTAGGAGGAAATGGCTCCACGGAAAAGTCTTAGAAGCACCGCTGCAACTGATAATTTTGCCTGGAAAACAGTTTAAATCTACAAAATAGATGAAACTCCAGCTAAATGATGATTTTTATCCCGAATACCACTGAAATCAACACTGAGCGCCGCAATAACAATAATAAATGACGTTCATCCTCCAGAAGCAACCTGTAGCAGCACAATGGATTGATGCTCTGTGTCGCATTCCCGGGCTCAGTGTCCATGTCTCTTGTCATTTTGACAAATAGAAACCACACTATTCAAAACATATCGCTCTTAATAAAAGCGCAAACGACACTCAAGTCTTAGGGGGTTTTGAGAAGGATTGGATATTACCACTATTTTATTCAACCCTGTGACATAATTTCTATCTACGTGATATATTATCTTTGTGACATAATTTCTAGTAGCGTCGTTCAAGAGCGGATCCAGGATTTTTGTTCGGGGGGGGGGGTTACTAATTTTCGACTCGGTTTTCGAGTAATTTTACTAATTTTTACTAAGATTTTACTGATTTTCGACTCGGTCAAAAATTTCGGGGATTGGGGGTTCAAGCCGGGTAACCCCCCCCCCCCCTCCCCCTGGATACGGCCTTGGCGTCGTTATTGCTGTTATGACTAGTAACATTTGTGTTCTACCTATATCTTCGATATGACTTCATTTTCTGTTTATTTCGAATTACTATATACATTTTATTTTTACTCTTCTATTTTCCCTTTATTTAGCTTGAAACAGCTTCTTTTTTTTGGGAAACTTTTTTTAATTAATATTTGAAAAATGGCCACAATAGATAATATATACTTTTTGGTTTGTAAACCTTTAGTATTAATGTTTGAGGTAGCTTCCTTTTACCCCAAGGAAATTTGTTGCGGTCAAAGCGCAACGTTTGTATCGGCACATTCCTTATTGCTACCTATTTGATGTTGTACTACTTTGTTGATTTGACCGCAAATTGTTAGGGCTCTCGAATTGCATGCTACAAATGACTAAGATTATTTTTTGCTTCTAATCGTACACCAGTATTTACTAAGACCACCGCTTCCCATAAACAAAAGACGGAGAATACAACTTATGTGTGATAACCTGTCAATTTTTATGAAATGATTTTTGAAACTTCTCTCAAAAACAATTTTTCAAAGAGGAATAAAGAACAACATTAAAGCCAAAAACAGATAAAAATTACTATGGATAGATAAATGTAACCAAAAACGAACAGAAACTTTAAAGAATAATCAAGTCAAACTAAAAAACGGAAAGAAATTGCACTATGTGTATACTATTAGTACTACCGCTACATTTAGTGTAACTAATGAGGCAATGGATATTAAAATGAATCTTTAAGGGAACGTTAAGGCGGAGTTTCAATTAAACGAAAAAAACTTTATTCATGTACGTTTTCAAAAAGGCATATACGCAGTATCATAGGCAGCACCGCTGAAGAATTTAAAGGAGATAATCAATTAGAAATTAAAAACTCTAGTGCCCTTTTTTAGAGTCAAAAGTTATTGGAGGACAAGCAGCCCTCCTCCCAAGCCCAATCATTTTCCGAACATATCCAATCAAAATTTTGACACAGCCATTTTGTTCAGCATAGTAGAATGGTCCAGCAACTATATCTCTAGCGATATTCGGTACACCAATCCCCACAGTTATGCAATTTGCCCATTAGGCCTTAAAACTAAATGTTGCTTTAAAATTAAATCAAAAGGCACTGCGTGTATGCTGGTTGCCAATAAGACATCTCAGCAATATCTCAAGCAATATAACGACTGGGGGTATTAAGTTGAAACATTTAGGGCTACTACTATTACTACTTCTTCTCTTGCAATTTAACTGAATCAAAGAGTTTAAGTGTATTTTGGTTGTCAAAGAGTATAGATCGTATTTTTGGGGGATGATATTAAGTTTTATTTTTTCAGCTCAACTTGAGGAGTACAAAATTAAATTAAACAATACTATTTGTGTCAGGATTAAAAATCATTGTAAAAGTTTCTCCAACATACAAATATCAACCCAAACTATAAATTCTTATAGAAATTAATTAAAAAAACTTTTTCCACACAATAAGTTTTTCAAAGAAAAGTAAAGAACTCCATTAAACAAACAATGAGCAAAAATAAAATCAAATAATCTACTAAGCGTGAAACTACCCCAAATCAGCATCGATAAATAAATAAACCCGAAACGAACAGAAATTACAATAAATAACCGAGTCAAACTCAAAACGAGCAGAAATTAACATAAATTGGGCGCAAAACCCCTATGCCTTCCCAAGGTCAGAACAAAATTTGCACTTTACTGAAAAAAAAATATAAATGTTTTTACTTTTATAACTTTGATAAATCAAATAATATTAACATTTTGATTACTAAATATTAGTATATGTATTTTAAACTGACAATGCACATTCATTTGTATTTTTTCAGTAAAGTGCAAATTTTGTTCTGGCCTTGGGAAGGTGTAGGGGGTTTTCGCCCGGCTTATGTTAATTTCTGCTCGTTTTGAGTTTACTCGGTTATTTACTGGGTTAAGTGCCCTGGTAGTAGAGTAGTACCTACCATATTGCGGCCTTTACGTTCCTTCCGGTTTTTCTGGTAGGTAATTCTAATCTAGAGGTCAATACATCTTTCAAAGAGGAACGAGTACGCAATACCGGTCCTAGTGTGATTGATTTTTTGGACAATTGCCTTTAGTCAAGACTAGTTTGTTAGGAATGTGTCGTTGCTAAAGCTAACTCTCATTGGAAAAAAGGGGTATAAAGCTTTTTGTTTTTGATAAGAATTGCACAATGAATGTATCGTTTGACGTGGGCATTTTTTATGAGCCAATCAGAGGTTGTTCAATATACGATAACTTGATTTGTGGTTGGGATTTGAATAAAAGAAATGGTTATGTTATTTGCTTGCGTGTATAGGAATTCCCATGTTATTTGCTTGCAGGTATAGATATTCCCTTGTTATTTGCTTGCATGTATAGGAATTCCCATGTTATTTGCTTGC
>JAQQPU010007662.1:0-38116 GCA_029168905.1 Artemia sp. Kazakhstan ARC1039 | reverse complement strand
GTGAAAATAGTCATTGTCACTTGTATGTCAAAAACTGAATTACTGTGTGCCATGAAGGCAAGGTATTTTCTGCAGAAGGGCCACAGTAATTCAGTTTTTGACATACAAGTGACAATGACTATTTTCACTTTAACTTCCCCACTTTTAGTGGTCTTGTCTTAGGTTTCAACTTCAAATTAAGTACTTATGGATATTATGTGCCTTTTTTTAATTTTTCATGCCATGTTAGTAATTTTTCTGAAAACGACTTCCACATAAGAGAGCCAAATTTCTTTTCTTGACTACTTGGCGCATTTCTCCAATATTTCTATTAATCTCGGCCAGCGTTAACCAATGTAACGGTGGCTCCGTAGTATTAATGCTACTTATTTGTACTTATTTAGTACAATTTTCATACTAGTTTTGTTCGGCAAGTTCAATAAGTGCGTATAACAGAGTTTAGCTGACTTCATTCAGTTTATTTTCCTTTTAATTTCGTCTGGCTATATTTTCAACTTGAACCCTTCTCCCTTTTTTTTCTTTACTTCAATGAAGCCTAAGGGTTTTTTTCAAGTTTTTATTCAGTTTTTTTTTCAGTAAGATAGGTCTTTTCCAAGCCTATATTGATATGTTTCATGTTTTATCAATAACTTTTACAAGTTTTTATGCTAATTGCTCTTCTATGGTCAAATTCATTATCCCTTTATTTTTAAGGGGTGGGGGGTGTCTATTGTTGCACCCTGTATTTTTGAAATTATTTAAATTTCTTCATCCGAAAGTGTTCGTGTTAGAAAAGTACTGTATTTTTTTCAGCCGTTTTTTAGAACACTTTTAATTAAGTTTTGCCCCGCATTTGCTAGTTCTCATTTCTTCCTTGAAATGCAATTTTTACGATATACTGGTTGCCAATTTTATCCCAGCTTTAATTACTATTTTATTTGCCAAAGAAACAGAGACAATAATTCCCTTGGCAAGGCTACATAGCTTTGAATGCGATTTCCACTATTCGTGGTTTATTGATAAGCTTAAATCTGGGAACGTTGTTTGAATGAATTTCTCTGCATTACTGCAAGTTCTTTTGTTGTGTAATGTTATATTTTATTTTCAAAGAAAAAGTGGATACGTTTAGTTTCTGTTAGAGTTCGACGGCGTGGGATTTGGGTGTTTGGGTTGGCAAAGGTGAAAGCCAATTGTTTAAACTAGGAATCTCCTGTGCCAATTCGTTTTCTAAGATCCAATACATCGCTAGAGTTAAAATTATTAACTTGATCTACTGTGGTTTGCTTGTGACGATGAGGTTTAATTTTTGGCTTGTTTTTAATGGATTTTGTCCTTGGCTTTTACCTCCTGGTAAGTTTTTTTTAGGTTATAATTTATTTTTATATCGCTTTTCGTTTCCTTTACCTAGCACTATTTTTGCTTTCTAAGCTTATTCTAAGTTTCGCTTAAATCTCCATAACGCTTAATTATTGTGTTTAATTTTTTTTTCTTTTTACCAAAAATTATTATATTAAACTATAACTAATTATAATAAGATTACTGCTAGCTTGTACACATAACTGGCACTCAATGTAAACCCTGGCTGTGTTTTCCTATTATTATTTTTTTTAAATTCTTAAAAAAACAATTTTTTTTTAATTATTCTCGCAAAATATGTTTTTTTTCAATATACATATAAAAAAAATCGCCTTTTAATGCTGATTCTAAACATATAGTGTTTATTAAGTTTACCTTAACCCATATAGAGTTAGGAATCTGAACATTAAATATTGTAATATAAACTGTAACGTCCTGTGTAATTGTTTCTGTAATATTGTTTCTATTTCGTTGCTGGATACAATCTACTTGTAGGCTAATTTGAATATAAGAGACTATTGGCTTCACTCTATTTGATTTCTACTATCAGACCGTGTTTTATCTGATATACACTCTATATGATATTCGACTAAACTTTACTGATTTATAATCAGACTAGACTTGAGGATGATTCGTCATTGAGTAACCGTAAGAGCGGACCAGAATTATCAATATAAGCTATCCCAAAAGGATGCATTGCCTTCTCTGTTTGTCCTAATGTGGGCTTACATTCTTTGTAAACAAGCATGAACACTGGCTTGTTTTACATCTACATGGCTCAAAAGCAGCCATGGTTTAAAATTCAAATTTGAACTTTCTTGTGACTCATTTCGCGGAGCTAATTCAGAATTTGAATTTTTTCTAACACCATTATTCAGATGAAGGTCATCTGTGTAGGTAAAGGAGACCCTTTTAAGACCTATCCCCATGCCTCCATTTTCTTCGATTAACGGTTTCTTTCACCGAATTTCTCGCCTTATGCAGAGTTCCCATCAGAGCTGGGTAACAACTCTTTTTTTTGCTTCCTTCGGCGACTTTTGCTAAGCTTCCAAATTTGTTTTCTTACTTATAAGGTTACTTTGCTCGTTTTTTTTTCATCCCTTTCCTCAAGTACTTTAATTATATATTTATGTATCTTTTCCTTCCCTTTGCTTGTGAAACTACATAACTAACCTAGTATTTGTTAGCTTTAACAAAGGTAATTCTATTGCTTATTACGTCGTAAAATGCCATATTTTCGAAGCATCTCTACTTCTAAAACACTCGGAAACGGCAGCTTCTAACCTATAATTGTTTGGACCACAATTTATGTGCTTCCTTAGCTAAATTGTAGCTGTGTTATCCTTGAACAATAAGTCTATAGCCTGTACCTGTAGTAAGGCTGAATTAGGACCCTATTTGCTACTATTATGCCTAAAATTCTCCTGTTTCTACCAACGTTTCATCGGTCCAGCTAGATTTTGTTTTTCTTTACGTATTATCTTTTATTTTATTCTTTCAATTCACGGTACAAATACTTTATTATTTAGTAATATACGGCACTACTACATTGCATTTATTACTAACACTAAAAATATACTAATTATACACTTGCTTCTACTTGCTAAAAACTAAATACTGTATTTTTTTTTCTATTTTACAATCCTTGATTGAGCCTTTTTTCCATTTTATCTATTGTACCTAAATTTTTGAGGGGACAAAAATCTATATCTAATGGCCAAAGTTCAAGCAAAGCTGCTCGAAGTTTTGCTAATTCGAGTGCCGCTAAAAGCGAAGTACATTTACTTTCCCCTTCTAATACGGTCATTTCGATTTTTTTTATTTGGCAACCTTATTTAGTCTCCTCGACCCAGTTTTTCCAACGGCCACCAGTTGTTGTGAAGTGTACTTTATGGTATTTGGGGTTGTAGTCGTAGATGCCTTTATTCTCCCTTTATAGGGGAGATAAACTCTGGCCCTAAGGTAATTTAACTTTGGTAGCGTGCCTTAGGCTGTGACCGAACTAATGAGGCGTACCAACTGGGTATGTTCGAGGGGCTAAAAGTAGATCGTAGAGAGGTTGTCTAAAATACAATACTTTTATTCAATTTACACATAATAATTACAGATATAGATATTCTACTGGGACTGGCTGTCCCAAGTAGACCACAAGTTTCAGAAAATACAATAATACATAATAAGATACAGACACTTACAATGATCCGACAAGACTCCCAGGTATTTCTAACAAGATAATAAACGGGCAGAGGTTCGCCCTGCAAGTCAAAAAGTCTTTTCAGTCTCAAAAATCTGAGCATATATAAGAAAAACCAACCACGTCCTTCCGGTTCATTGACGCATTTAGCCAGGAAATTGGTTATTGAGCAAGTTCCCTCCAAGCTTAAACATTCCACGATTTGTATCTTTATCTTAATAAAAAGTGGTATTTTGAAACTTTGTATTTGCGTCTTAATATACTTTTACTAAATTAATAATTAACTAAATTAGAAAGCTTTACCACAGAAGGAAGACTACGGATGTGTGTTTACGTGTCGTTGTTTTTTTATGTTCCTCAAGGTTTATCGCATTGAACCACTGATCCAAGAAAATGTAGAGAGAAAATCAGAAACAAAAAAGTTCTAGTGCACCTTTTAAGGGCCCAAAAAGATTGGAGCTACCCTCTCTCACGCCACTTTTTCTCCAAAATTTCGAGATATCCATTTTGTTTTGCAAAGCTGAAATATCCAAGAACTGTGCAATTGAGGATAGCATGAACTCCCAGAATGCTTTGGGAAAGGGCTGTAATTTAAGAAATTTCTCCATTGATTCAGTATCGAATTTGCTATTTGGAAGTGTTTTTTTTTTGAGAAAGGAAAGGGAATTTTCTGCTTGAGAGGAATTTTCACAAAAAAATATCCTTGAAAAGAGTAGTTTCTGGAATTAAGCTTTCCAAGGGAAATTTTTCACTGGGAGATTTGCCCGAATTCGTATCTGAAAATCGTTTTTTTTTGTTTTATTTTATCTTTGGTGAATATATTTAATATGTGGAGATATTCCAAAGGAAATTTTCCACGGGGTAGGAATTTCCTGGAGGATTTTTCTCCCTTTGGTCTTTTCCAGGAAAAAATTCTCAATGGAGGAAATTTCTGCCGGAGCAACTTTCGACTTTGTGTGACGATTTCTGGGGAAAACATTCTATGGAGGATGAATTTCTGGCACTATTTGAAAAACGATAAAGAATTATTATGTCTTCCAAATAAAATTATACTAAGGAGATTTTTTCGGGTGGTGGGTAGGGGTTATTCCAAGTGGGAGGAACTTAATTTTGAGATATTTCCTGTAGGGGAAGGGAGTTTTTCATGAAGGGGAGCTGAATTCCCCAGCATTATAAGAAAAGTGATCAGAAATTAAAAAGAAACACAAGTTGTTTCAACTGAAAGGAAGAAAAATATAAAAACTTGAATTTACAGAAAGACCAAAACAAAACTTTGGGGTATAAGATAGGAAATTTGGAAAAGTTGTAGTAAAAATCTTACGAAAAAAATGCTCAGATTTGTCAGTGTGCAAAGGCGAAAATACATCATCAATATTAACTGGATGAATTTGAGTTGGGTTCTTGCTATTAATCCCGGACAGATCTGGCTACGGAGCAGGTGCAATATCGTTTTGGTAGGTAGCTTCCTGGGAGATTTCCTATGTAACCCAACTTTTTTTTTGTTTTTTTTTATAAGAAATGGGGTTTTACCTTTCGTGGTATATGATTATTTTTTGCCTTCGAATTACATTTTTGGGGTGCCTTTAGATTTTCCGATATGGTGTACCTTTCCTACATCATTTTCTTGCTGAGCGTCATTTTTTCATGGATCTAAGATTTGACGCTCAAATTTTTTTCTTTCAAAGACAGAATTTTTACTTTTCGACCCTCTCTAGCACATGTCGTAATCAAATTTGACGGGATATCAATTTAGCGTTTCTACAAAGTTGTTTTCTGATGCGCAAAATCTTACAAATATACAAATCTTCTCAGATTTTCTCCACCTCGTAGCTTCTGACGGATAATAATAAACCTAATAAAATTAATATACTTGGAATTATACTAAACGCCTATCCTTTAGGATCCACCATTTGCAATAAAAATTCAGTTTTGATGATTTTCATTAAGATTCCTAGATTTTTAGAGGGGATACCTCCCCCCTTTTCAGAAATGTAACATTTTTCTTCAGACTCGCAACTATCGTTCAAATTGTAAAAATGGTTGAAATTCAAAGAAAATACGTGCCCCTCTTCACGATTGCTATGCGAAACTTTTTTTTTCTAAACTAGACGATAATACTTTGTTCTTTCTATGAAATTTGTTTTCTGACACGCAAACTTTTCAAGATATAAAGATATAAGATATTTATTTCAAAAAGATCACTATCACAAGCCCACAAAGGGCCAAATTCGGACTTCGGAGTTGACATTTCAAATGGTTGCACTAAAACCGGCAAAAATGCAAAAAACAACAACGAAATAGAAAAATCATTATGAACAATCATTTAACAGTCAATAATTAAAACTGTAAAAAGTCAACTAAAAAGTTAAAAAGATAAAAACTGGTCAAACTAAACTAACACAAATACGAATCGGAAAAAGAATTAGAACGGACATAAAAAAAGGAAGGGGGGGAATAAGCGAATATACACAAAAAAAAGAGCGAGGCATAAATGCATATAAATTAAAAGGGACACTAAGAAAGTGTCAATAATCCAACTACAGTAAGTCACTAAAAGAGTTAAAACATAAAAACTGGTCAAGAAGGGGGGGGGGAAAGGGGGAAAAAAGAAACTATTGGGACATTTTATTCATTTTTTTCTGTAATAAAGGGGACAAAAGTTCTTTTTTATCTCGAAGTAACGCAGCGAATGGGGGACAAAATAGGGATGTGCTCAGAAACAGCTCGAGGCGGCCGTAATCTGGATGGGGATTGACGTTTGGGGAAAATACTTGCCGTCCGAGGGTTTGTTATGGCATTTTTTGCAAAACGGAGGCACAAATTATTTCTTCGTCTCTCGAGGGTCTCTGGTTTTGAAATATTTAACAAATGCAAATATGGTATCTTGCCCTCTTGAAAAATAATTCTTAGAGCTCTCTTTTGGACATTTTCAATTTTTTGTGTTGCTTCAGTGGAGAGGCCAGGGTGCCACACAGGACAAGCAAACTCTAATATGGGACACACAAAAGAAATGTATACTTGTAGTAAATGTGATTGGGGGCAACTAAATTTATTTAAAAGTTTAAGGTGGGAAAGCGAGGAGTTTGCTTGTCGTAGGATATTATTTATATGGGCATCCCATTTCAAATTGGAAGAAATTGTAACACCAAGGAGTTTAAGAGATTTGACAGAGGTTTCAGGAGGAATAGGAGCAAGAAAAAGGGGAGGGGATTTAAGGAAACTTACTGAGACTATTGCAGATTTAGAAGGGTTAACTGTCATGCCAAGGGAAGAGGCCTCACAGGCAATATCTTGGAGCATGCCCATTGGGTTGCTAAACATGTTTTTATGACATATCGCTAAAACTGTCAAGTCATCGACAAATTTCCACCTATTGTCATAAAGGGTTGAAAGGCTGTTAATCATAAGAGAAAAAAGAGAGGGCCTAGAATAGTCCCCTGAGGAATGCCATTAAAAATGGGGAGATGATCTGAGAAACAATTTAGATATTTAACTGCTTGAGATCTATTAGAGAGAAAAGAGGCAACGAGCTTAACAAGGACAATTTCAATGTGGGATTCCTTTATAAGTTTATCTATGAGTAAATTGTGGTTAATCAAATCGAAAGCTTTTTGAAGATCAATAGAAATCAGATTAAGCCAAGTGTTAGGTTTTTCAAGTAATTTACCCATGGTATCAACAAGATGGATCAGGTAATGAGAGGTTGACATGGATTTGAGATTACCAAACTGTCTAAGATCAATGAGGGGGAGGACTTTCATCTTAAGCCAGTCTGCGAGAAAACTTTCATACAATTTTGAAAAATTGAGGTGAGGGTAATAGGACGAATGCCATCAAAGCCAGACTTCCCATTTTTCTTTTTGATTGGGGTAATAAATCCTTGTTTCCAATATTGAGGGAACTGTCCAGATTTGGTAATTTCATTAAACAGGGTGGTTTTTAGAGGTAATCACTGAAAGCTTTAATCAGAGGAACAGGAATATCTAAAGGGCAAATGCTTGATCGTTTTGGTTTTTCAATTTTTTTTTACAACATCAAGTGGAGAAATATGTGGGAGTGAAAAAGGATCAGGAATATCTGGAAATGCGTAAGATAGTGGGGGGAGACTGGACAATAGAAGCCAGAAACTTATTGAGGTCATTAGCTGTGGTCCTTGGAGGTTCATTTATATTAAAATTTAGTTGTTCTTGACTCTTGCCGGTAAGTTTTTTAATTTCAGAGTGCCAGTTCTTTGGTTTATCATGGCGCAATTATTTAATTTTATTTTTATAGTAGGCTCGGGCAGCTTTTCTAATTTGACTTTTTAATTCCTTTCTTAACTTATTTGCTTCAGCTAAATTACCCCTGTTAAATAAGCTTATTTTCGTGCTGATCAACATTTTTATGTGATTGTTTATGTAAGGTTTATCACTGGAGCATTTTCTGATTTTTTTTTTCTGGGAAACAAAATGAGTAGGAATCAATTAGTTTTTTTGTGAAAAATCAAAATTTTGTCATCAAGGTTATTAGAATTATAAAGGTCTGACCAACTTTCACTGGTCAGCCATGATCCAAAAGAAAAAAGGCCTGTGTCACTGAGGGGACGGCAGACCCCAATGAAGGTAGTAAAGGAATGTTCAATGGCTGAAGAGGGAGAAAAAAGATGACAATAGTGGTAACTGCCTCCTAATGGCGGTAGCGCTTGCGGGGAGTTGTAATACTTACTCATGTTTAAACAAATAACATCCAGAGAGGTGTAACCTTTTGTTGTAGATATTTTAACCAGTTGTTTAATATTAAGAGAGGTGCAGATAGAGTCTATCCCCAGGTCATTCGCATCGTCAAGTAAGCAAATACCAGCGTTCGGATACTTTGATAACACAAAGTCAGCACTTATAGGATTTTTTCTTGGGAATAACTAGATTTTTCATAGCTAAAAATTCTTCAAAGTTTTCCTTATCACTCTCATCCTCAAAATAATATTGTTTAAAATTAAAGGGTTTTAGCTCTGCCAATCTTGATTTAGGAGGTTCATTTTCTGCATCTGACGAATCGGTAGACGAGGGACGCGGTACCCATCTTTCCGGAAATTTTGCTCTTTTTATTCGGCTAACATGTGCTTTGTATGTTCTTCCACTATCGGGGTTCTCCATTTTAAAAGTATAATCGTTATCGTACTTTTTGACTATTCTGTACGGTCCAGAATATTTGTTGGAAAGTTTTTTGCCTTCTGTTTTTTCCTCGTTGTTTAGGTAGACGCATTCTCCTATTTTGAAATCTATACTCCCCTTGACTTTGGGTTGGTTTCTTAGCTCTTGGCTTATTTTACATTTTTCCAACTCTTGCTTAATTATTTTATAAGTTTTCCTCATCCTATTTATGAATTCTTGTTTTTAATCCTCCAAGTTATTACAATACTGCCGAGATTCAATAATCTCATCATACGGGATTCTAAAATCACGACCAAAAATTAAATAAAATGGATTGTCTTTAGTTGTTTCTAAATAAACAGTATTGATTACGTTAGTTAAATAAGGTAAGAATTGATCCCAATTGTTCCTGTTGTCTTTTGTATAAATGCTTAATACGTTTGAAAATATTTTTTGCCTATTTTCTATTTTACCATTAGCTTGTGGGTGATACGGAGATGTCACCAATTTCTCTATATTAAGAAAACTCATTAAGTCTTTTGTTACTTTTGAAACAAAATTGCTTCCGTTGTCACTTAAAACCTTATTTGGAATGCCAAATTTTAAAAATAATTTCGCTAACGCTTTACTTGTGGCGTAAGCGCCTTGACTTTTTAATACTTTCGCAAAGGTAAATCCAGAAAAGTGATCTATAACTGGTCGAATACAATTATGACCTCTGTTGGAAACAGGCAAGCCTCCACTTGTTCCATATAAGTCAAATGAGACAATATCGAAGGGGAATCTCGCTACCGGGACTCTTCCCATTGGAGGATTGGGATAAGCTTGGGGGTTTTTTCTTAAGTTACACGCTTCCCATTTACTTTCAAATTCCTTGAGTTTTGTTACTCCCAATGGCACGTAAAAATATTGTTTTAATTTATGGAAAGTTTTCTTTACTCCTAAGTGCCCACCTATATCTGAATGAAAATATTCAATTGCAGGTGTTATTAAGTTTTGGGGTAACACAGGTATTATTGATGTTTGGTTTCTATTTGTCTCAGCGGTCACGATTCTACATAGTATTTCTTCATCAAGATCATAATAAAAATTATCTCTCTCTTTTCTAAGAGTTTTGAATTTATCTGGTAACGTATCATCATTCACAAAATAATTAATAAGTGCTACACACATTTCGTCCTATTTTTGTTTTCTTTTTATATTTTCTAAAGACAGGGGACAATAGTTAACCTTATTTTCTTTTACTGTGTCTTTGACTTTGTTTTTCTTACATTCATGTTTGCTCTTAGCATTGATAGCGTTAACTTCATTTTTCTCAGCTTCCGACGGAATATTTTCTGGGTATCTACTCAAAAAGTCGCAAGCTGCATTTTGTTTACCTTTTAAATATTCAAATTCGTAATCTAGATCTTGGATTTTCATAATCCATCTAGCTAGAATTCCCGTGGTTTTTTTAAATGTGCGCAGGTACTGCAAGCTTTTATGGTCTGAATGTAGTATAAATTTTCTACCAATTAAATAGTGTCTAAATTTGTCCAAGTGGTGGATTATAGATAATAATTCTAAGTTTGTGGCGGAATAACTACTTTCGCCTTTTGATAAAGTTATAATCGAATAGCATATAACTTTTTATATTTTTTTTGTGTAGGCGTTCCCTCTAGAGGATTAGGTTTTTCTACCGGGATTATTTGCGAAAGAATAGCGCCAATGCCCTTTGAACTAGCATCGGTTGTGACCACAAATTGTCTGTTTTCGAAATTAGGTAGTGATAATATTGGTTCAGAAGTGAGTGCTTTTTTGAGACGGTCTAGGGAAGCTTGAGCTTCCTGGGACCAGGCAACATTTTGGGAGTTCCCTTTAGTTAATTTTGTGAGGGGTTTCGCAATTTGGGCGTAATTGCGCACGAATTTCCTAAAGTAGCCAGTAAGACCTAAAATTCCTCTTAATTCTTTCATAGTTCTAAGGGGTTTGAGGTTTTCAACACATTTTATTTTGTCGGGGTCTGGGGATATCTCTCCTTGTGTCACTACTACACCTAAAAATTTAATTTTAGGTTGAAATAAATTTTCTTTTTCAGGCCGGCATTTTAAATTGCCCGGTCTGAATTTCTCGAACACATTAGCTAATGTTGCTAAGTGTTGTTCAGCGTTTTCTCCCACGCATATGACATCATCAACAAAATGAATGATATTCTTTAATCCTCTCAATTGATGTAATAAGGGTCTACATAGCGCGCTTGAACTTGTTTTAAGTCCAAAAGGTACTCTTAAGTATTCATATGAACCACATTCAGCTGTTGAAAATGCAGTTTTATGGACATCTTTTTTGTCTATTTTTCACTTGGTGGTAGCCTTGGGTAAGATCCAAAGAAGTAAAAATTTTGTTTTTGCTTGAAATAGTCAAGAATTTCATCTATTCTTGGTAGAGGGAATTTATCACTAACTACTTGTTTGTTAAGGGCTCTATAATCTACTACAAGTCTAAGGTCACCATTTTTCTTTGGTACCAAGATCACTGGTGCGCTATACGGACTTATACTGGGGCGTATAATTTCATTTTTTTTCTAATTCACGAATTTTATTTTTTAACCATTCTTTGTGCTTATACGGCACACGATATGGCTGTTTCGTGACAGGACCACCAGTCGTTAAAATCGAGTGTCCATAAAATGGTATCAGTCCGATGCCATCTTCAGATGCGGAAAATACATCTTTAAAATTCCATAATAATTCGCATAATTCTTTCTTAAGTTCCAAATCCGTAATATGATCCATATTAAATTTGTTTAAAAATTGCGATTTGGTTAGAGGGTATTTGTTATTAGAGGTTTTAATGCCGTTAACTAGGTTCCTTTTAGAATTTTCCCATCTATTTAAATCATTCTCCGATAAAACTTGGATTTGAACTAAACACGTCCCCTTTTTTATTGTAATTGTATCATTTTCGTGGTTATTAGTTACCCAAATAAAACCTTCTCCTTTGTCGTAAGATTTGATCTGTTCTTCGCATAGCAGATTTTCGGGAACTTCATTTGGTGGGGTTGCAAACCATATTTCAGATTTGCTATCCACTGGTTCCATCATCAGTGATATTTGAATTCTTTGCATCGTTTTGGGAGGGACTTTTGTTTTCCTTATCGCGAATCCGTAATATTTCTCTTTATTTTCATTGTCTATTAGATTCATACTGGCGCTATGTTGCGCCATTGCGGCATCTTGCGGCGTCACGTTGGGTTTTACTATATTTTTCCGTAATTCCGCTATTTTCTTAATTTCGTTTGATCTATACCGTCGCATATCTCCTATTTTTATTCTCGCAGATTCAATCCACTTATTATTTGAATTTACTTCATCTCTGCGATGTCTCTCAGAATAATTGAACAAATTTCTGGTTATGCCATGTCCTCCTTGCGAGACATGAGGTTCAAAAGATTGTGACATTATACCGCCAGAAATTTTATTTATTGTTACGTTGTCTTCGTAACCTCTGTTACGATTTCTTAAGGTAGAAATTCCTTCCCCTACCTTAGCCGGGTAGACAAGCCTTTCGTTCGCTACGTCTAATACTACTCTATTAGACCTTAAAAAATTTGCGCCGATAATGGCTTCATACGGAAAGTTATCGCATATTATAAAATTCGTCGGAAAAATTCTATTATCACTTTTTACGTCCAGGCGAATTGAACCTCTTGCATCCAATTTATGCCCTGTCCCGCTAGTCAAATTGGGATTATTAAAATTTCTTTCTTGCCTAATATGCGGAGGCAACATATTAAATACGCATGAGCTTATGATATTAACCGTGGCACCGCTGTCAATTAAAGCCTTAAAGTAAACGTTTGCTACACAAAAATCATTAAATATAGGTAACTTGTCAATACTCTCACTACAAGACGGTACTACTATCAGTTTAGACCTATAAGACATTTTAGGCACCCTCTGGGTCCAAGTTATACTTCTGAGGGGCCTGAAACGTTTCACTGAGGATCTATTTCATGCGTCGGTGCCTGCAATAGATATTCGGATATGTTCGTGGAATCTCTAGCTATGGCAGCGCCGGCTGCTGGCGCTGACTGCCAATGCCGTCGGCTTGAAAAGTTTCCATTTTTCGTCGGCCAATTAACTATTTGCCGTCGGCTTGAAAAATTTTCATTTCCCGTCGGCAAATTTTCGGGATTTCTATATACCATTCTCGCATTATATTAGCTTTGGCGAGTATTTGGGTTTTCAAATCGGTAATTAATTTGTCTATTGGGGGGAAGATTGTACAAATTTGGTTGGTACGCGTTGTAAGGTACTGATTGCCGTAATCTTCCCTGGCTATAGCCTAGTGCACTACTGGCGCTAAAATTTGTTCTTCCGAACAAAGGGTTGCCATAATTTTGCGTACTACCGACGGCAATTCTTGGTTTGCGATTGGGGACATAACGGCACTCCCTCGCGATGTTACCAGGTCGATTACAAATATAGCATCTTATTATTGTAGGGTTATTTTCATAACTAAATTGTTTGACGGGCTGAAAACGTACTGTTTTCTGCCTTGCGTTTTATTTCTTTGTGGCACTGGGGAGTTTATTTCTTTGTGGCACTGGGGAGCAACCTTTTCCGTATTTTGCCTCTAATGAAATGCGTATATTATCAAGATATTCTCTTATGTTTTGTGAATGGTCAAAGCATACCATTCGGTGTTTTAATTTATTTGTAGAACTAGTTTCAATAAATCTATCTTTAAATGCCGTTAACAATTTGTCCACTGTATTTATTGGCAAGCTGGCGTCATCACCTATAGTATTTTCAATTTGTTTTAGAAAGGTTAAGGCCTGGCCTTTTAATCGTAATAGAAGCATGCTGACTAACGTTTCTAGCTCTGTTTTTGTTAATTCTACAAACTGGGTCAATTGGATATTAAATTCGTCGATATCTGATAGTCCACTGTACTGCGGGATAGACTTTGCTATTTCTATATTTTTTGCGACCAACTTTTGCTCCATTAATAAATTGCTTAATTCTTCTGACATTTTGTTTTGTGTTTGAATAACTCAAAATAAATTTATTATTTTACTTAACCTATTTTGGGGGAGGCTATTATCTCCTATGAGATATTTTAAAGGGTTTTCCTGCAATAGCTTAGCGGTTATAGGCCTAATCACTTTTTTTTATGTGTCTGTATCTTTCCAATAATTAAATTTAAATTACAAAGTTTATAGCCTAATTAGTTCACATGATTTTCTCCAATTTCCGACCGTGCCATTTGTGGCGATAAAAATAAAAGGACTGGACTTAATTGTCGTAATAATTGTGGTCATAATGATTGACCGCGTCAAATGTAATTTTATGCTTTAAAGCTGTGAACTTACACATAAGTTCTCTGATAGCGCCACTTCTAGCGCTAAAGACAGCGCCATATGTAATACTATGATTTAAAGCGGTATACCGATCGCGCCACTCGCTGAAAGCGAGAAAATAAAATGCAGAATTGTGGTAGGTTAGAAATCCTCCAACTATCAATCCAGGAGCGTGACCTCGCTTCCTCGAGTTATCTTCTCGTCAATTACCTCTAATGTTATGTAGAAATCAGATCCCTAGGAGCGCTACCTTGGGGACATACGAACTAATTACCTGTCGTGCGACTAGATACAGACATATAAAATAAAATAAACACAAATAGAAAGGCAATAGATTTATTGTGACTCACATTTTAGGTGAACAACAATGCTCACTTCGATTGACCACAAATAGGAGCAGAGATAATAATAATGACTGAATTGCAATGCCTGAACGCCGAAATAATTCTGATCATAATCCTCTTCCAAAAAGACTTTTACCACACTATCAAACATACTTTTTGTCCTGCGCTCTAAGAGCTGACTCACAATTGGCCCAAGTCCTGAGGCGGGCCAAACTCTTCATCCAATAATTTATTTTAAATATTTCTGATGATTCAAACGTTCACACCGCTCTTATAATTTAAACTTCCTGAGAAACATTGTATCTATCATTTTTTTATTAGCAAAGATCTTAGCGAAATTCAAAACCGTCTAGTGTCATTGTTTGACTGAAGCTAAAATGCAATTTCTCTTTTTGCTGATTAAGAATTTAGAATCTTGGGAACGGTATTTGAACTCAATTAGGGGACGTTTAATTTCTGTCAGATTTATCTTTAGAAAAAGGAATTTTATTTTTTGTATTTTAAATATATCCCATTTTACTCACGGTACACTTCCCCCCGCCAGCTTCTCCCAAAGTCGTCTGATCAAAATTTTCTTATACTTTTTGGGTGGTTCTGCATAGTTGAAAGACCCAACAACTATATCTTTGGACGTGAAATGACCCCTAAAGCCCCTGGGGAAAGGTGTTTAAGTTATAAAATTTGCCCATTGTTTTATTTGTTATTGGGAAGTATACATACATTTTTCGGGTGGGGAGGGGAGGACAAATTGACTGCTTGAAGGATCTTTACACGGGGAGAATTTTCCCTGGAGAGGGAAGTCTCCAGGGGGTGAACTTTTCAGGGGATATTTTACACTGGGTGAATTTGCCAGAATTCCTATATGAATTTTCTTTATATGTCTTGCTTTCTCTTTATCAATTCAATTTTAAACACAAAGATGTTAAGGGTAATTGGCCGGGGTAAGTTTTCGCCAGGCTTGAATGTTCCAAAGGATATTTCTGTGGGAAGGACTTTTCCGTGGAAGTAGTGTCAGGTGTCCTGGCTTTATTTAAAAAAATCAGAAATTAAATTAAAAAAAAACAAGTATTTACAAAAAAAACAACTGAAAGTAAGGAGCAACATTAAAACTTAAAACGAACAGAAATTTTTACGTATATGAGGGGGGTTACCCCTTTCCTCAACACCTCGCTCTTAACAATAAAGTTTACATTTTGTCCCAATTCTTTAAAATGACTCTTGAAACATAAGGGTCGTTTAATTAGAACAATAAGTAACTTTTTAAGTACCGAAAAACCGTAGCGTGAAGAGCGAGGTATAGAAAAGGGGGCCAATCTCTTTTATATACGTAATGATTTCTGTCCGTTTTATGTTTTTATGTTCCTTCTTACTTTCAGTTGAAAAAACTTGTTTTTTTTATTTAATGAAGATTAGAGACAAATATTTTTGTAAAGGCAATAGGAAAAGTATGTAAATTAATGTAAAAGTAAATGAAAATGAAAAAAGTAAGTAATTACAGAAAATACACAAAACAATATCCAACTTACAAAAACTAATATAAACTCCCATCATTCAGTTCCATTGAGCAATGCCGAAGCGTTGAACGGATGTTTTTTTAACAATATCGACAGTTTTGAACTTGGTTATCAAACACCAAAGTATGTAATGCCTTTAGACTCAGTGTATTTAACAAGTAACGCATTATCAAAGTAGTTTGTTCAAAGTAGAACATTTAATAAAAGATTAAGAAAATCAAATAAAATTTTTAATTCAATATTTTTTATTTAATTTTGAATACAAAAAACAAAATATATTTAACACAAAAAAAATTAAATCTTTTTCAAAGTGACAACTAGATAAACATAATCTTTCCTAAAAAAAAATAATAATGAAACACAAAAAACGTATCCGTTCAGGGCGAAAATACAGAAATTCCCAGCATTCTGTTCATTTGGAAAATTTCTGATCATAGTGGCTTCACATATCAGCTCATGGGTACTATTGTAATACAAGCAAAAGTTGACAGTATATTTTTTACTGAAATTGCCCCTTATTTCTATAATTGCCGAAATTTCTATAATTATACGAACCTTCTTGTGTACAACAGCACTAATTACTAATAAACAAATAAATATTTATGATCAGCATAAAAAGCTTATTCTTTGATTGAATGTTATAGAATAGAATAGAATATGATTTATTGGCTAAAATAGCACAAAAGCTAGCATAAGCACGTCAAAATTACCATAACAAAACAAATGTAATTTGATAAACATAAAATAAAAAATTGAATCAATATATAAAACAGATGTCAGGAGAAAAGTTATATCAATTATTAAAATAGGAAACAAAATAGGGGACAAAAGAGTTTTTGTATCTCATGGTCAACATTTGGGGATACAGGTCCAGTTGGGTATTTGGAGCTCTAAGAACATTGCGCCTTGTATTAGGAAGGGTTGGGGGATTTTCTTTAAAGGGAGGGAGAAAAAGTCGATGATAGTCAGAATTAAGGCACTTGAGACCAAAGTTCATGGTAAGGATGTGACTTCGTGATTTCAATGTAATAAGTTCAAGTCTAGCCAAACCTTCATTGTATGTAGTATAGGCCGTCCCCAGAATAATTTTTACTGCTCTTTTTTGAATACTTTCAATTTTAGAACATTGGTCTTTGGTCAACCCAGGGTGCCAGACAGGGCAAGCATATTCCAGACAGGGTCTTATATAAGAACAATAAATTATTGTAAGGTTTTGGATTGATATGGAGAAACCTTTGAGAAGAGAGAAAGATTTAAGGAGAAAACAACCTGACTTAAATAAGTGGGAAATGTGGGAATTCCATTTAAGGTCGTTGTCCAACTGCACACCAAGCAGGTTAACAGTATTTAAATTTGGTATGCAAAGGTAATTATTGATAGGGGGTATATTTTTTAAAAAAGAAAATAACATGAAACTGCTTTTGGGTATGCTTAAGTTGAGTTTAACATTGTCAAGATCATTCTTTAAATTGTTAATTAGTGAATCGAGTCTAACATTCAAAGTATTAGATGTTTGACAAAGGTTCAATAATGTCAAATCATCCGCAAATTTAAAAGAGTTGTCAAAACTTGGTAAAACATTATTAAAAACTATTAAAAAAGCTAAAGGACCTAACTTAGTCCCTTGAGGTGCTCCACAGGAAATCGAGGAAAAACCTGATGAATCCCCGTTAGGGAGGACTACACAATGCTCAGGGCCAGACAAAAAGCTAGCTAACATATGTAAAACAAAATCTCTTGCACCTAAAGCCCTTGCATTATCTATAACTGTCTGATGATCCAAATTATCGAAGGCTTTGCTAATATCAGCAAAAATAGCCTCAACGTAGGAACTATTCAACTCAAGATGTTTGAAAATTGTATCAAGTATATAAATTAAGCAATGTGTGGTGCTATGATTCGGCCTAAAGCCAAACTGATTTGGGTTGATTTTATCATGAATATCGTCAAAAAGGAAATGGTAAATAAAACTTTCAAAGATTTTAGAGAAAATGGGGGTTTTTGATATCGGTCTTAAGTCAGAGGAAACTTTTGGGGTCTTAGTTTTTGGAATAGGAGATATAATAGCTCGTTTAAAACACACTGGAAAAATACCATCTACAAAACATTGGTTAAAAATAGCAGTTAGAGGTACACTTAAATGCTGGGCACATTCCACAATCAATTTGGTAGGGATATCACCTGGGTATACTGACTTATTTGTATCAAGAGTTTCGAGTTTAAGTTGAGTCTGATGAATTTCAATCACAGGAATGTCACTCACTGCACTGTTGGCCGGCATAAGCTGGAGTGGCGGGTTAATTTTACAAATTGAAGCAAAATGATCATTTATGACATCCGCACCCACTGGGTCACCATTACTGTCCAGTAAGAAAAATTTTGAAGAGACCTTTCCCATGAGATCTTGGACACTTTTGTGGAATTTCTTAGGGTCCAAATACAATAAATTATTGAGCACGTGCGCACCATGCTCCTTTCTTGCTTTACGGATTTCGCTAACAACGATGTTTCTAAGCTTTCGAGATTCTTGGAAAAATCCTTCCTTAAAGAGTTTATCTCGTTCATTTATTAGGTACAAAATTTTTTTATTTATCCACGGTTTGCAGTTAGATTTGCGAGTAACATTTTTCACTGGAAAGGTGTCACAATATAACTGAAAAAGTTCAGCTGAAAACTTAGAAGCCATTTCATTACCACTGGTAAGACATAGGATATTGGCCCAAAATTTGGAACTAAGTTTTAATTTGAAATAGGCAACCTTCTCGTCAGTAACGGGTCTATAAGAGTAACTGATAAATTGCTTAGGGGGAAAGGAAGATAAGGGGGTCCAAAAGATGCATAGATGGTCACTTGCTCCTAATGGAGGGGCCAATTCGGGGACACAGTAGTAATCTTCAATGTTGGTAAAAATTAAGTCTAGGGTTTTATCACCGCGAGTAGGCGACTTGACCACTTGATCAAGGCTAAGAGCAGAGCTAAGCCACTTTTGGTCTAGCTCATTAAAATCACCACACAATGTAATTGCAGCATAAGGATACTTGCAGCGAATTCTGTCAGTATAAAGTTGCAGATATGCCATCAGCTCCTTCTTAAATCTACTACGAGGAGGGTAATAAATAATACAAAAAATCATGCAAGATCAATAGTTATCAATAGTTAAGTCTCTTATACTTTCGTTATTGACAAGGATCGTTATTTACTTACCATTCATTACATGAAGATTGATTTTTTTGTTGTTGTTACTCCAACCAAATCATATAGAAAAAATGTTTGTGGCAAACTGGAAAGGGATCACTCAGTCACACATTACAACTTATATTTTCCCTGTTAAGGGTCAAAATCTATTGGCAGGCAGCCAACAATGGGGCAACACACATTTTTTCTATGGTTTTCCCATATTCTGCTCTCTTATCTTTGATTTCCTTATAATTACTCTATAGTCCCAAATTTCCAAGAGCGCATGCCCCCCCCCGTGTCGGCACCCATGAACAGAATTTTGATAACTTAAGACCATAGAAATAGTTATTTTCATGCTTATTAAAATTATGCGAAATTTTCTGATCAAAATTATAAAATAATAAAACTTTCTATTGCTGAGAAAATTTTCAAAATTTTTGAAAATATGGGAAACACCCTTACAGAATTAAATGATCTTAATGAAAACCATACAATCAGATCCAACGCATAAGAGAACCCTAATGTCAAGATTTCTCGTTCCTATATGCAAAATGATAAATCTTGTTTTTTTTTTACCAGAAGGAAGACTACGGATGTGTGTTTATTTGTTGTTGTTTTTGTGTTCCTTGAGGTTTATCATATTGAACCACTGATCAAAGAAAATGTAGAGGGAAGATCAGCAATAAAAAAAATTCCAGTGCACTTTTTTAGTGACCAAAAAAGATTGGAGCTACCCTCTCTCGAGCCACTTTTTCTCCAAAATAGTACAGTCAAAATTTCGAGATATCAATTTTGTTTTGCAAAGCTGAAATATCCAATAACTGTGCATTTAAGGATAGCATAAACCACCAGAATGCCTCGGGAAAGGGCTGTAATTTAAGAAATTTCTCCATTGTTTAATTATCATATTCGTTATTAGGAAGTGTTTTTTTGGAGGACGGAGAGAAAATTTTCTGCTTGAGGGGAATCTCCACGATGAGAATTTTCCTTGAAAAGAGTAGTTTCTGGGATTAAGCTTTCAAAGGGAAATTTTACAGTGGGGGATTTGCCTGAATTCGTATTTGAAAATCTTTTTGATTCTTTTATTTTGTCTTTGGTGAACATATTTAACATATGGAGACGTTCCAGGGGAAATTTTCAATGGGGTTGGAATTTCCTGGAGAACTTTGCTCCGGATGTCTTTTCCAGGGGAGCAATTCTCAATGAAAGAGGAATCTTTCGACTTTGGTTGGGAAGATTTCTGGGAAAAATATTCTATGGAGGATGAATTTACGGCACTATTTGAAACACAGTTTATATAAGTAGCAGTGTGATCTTTCCCTATCTCACCCATTATAAAAACCCGGACTGAGGTGCGAGTGCTCGAGAGAACCTATAAACATAAGCGGCATTAGATCTTTTCACGGGTAGACAAAGAATAATAACCTACGGAACAAGTACTGACAAAACCACTTGGCCAGCTCAACCAATAATCGGACAATAAGTGCACAAATAAGTGGGAGGAGCTTTTTGTTCGCACCGAGAATGAAGAGCCAGAAATCACCTGCGGTAAACTTACTGGATAATTATATAAACTGTGATTTGAAAAAAAAACGATAAGAAATTAATATCTTTTTAATAAAAATTATAGTAAGGAGATTTTTTTTTCCGGCGGTGTGTAGGGGTTATTCCAAGTGGGAGGAACTTGTTTTTGAGACATTTTCTGTAGGGGAAGGGAGTTTTTTATGAAGGGGAGCTGAATTTCCCAGCATTATAAGAAAAGTGATCAGAAATTAAAAAGAAACACAAGTTGCTTCAACTGAAAGCAAGAAAA
Organism: Artemia sp. Kazakhstan ARC1039; assembly: GCA_029168905.1. Taxonomy (NCBI): domain Eukaryota; kingdom Metazoa; phylum Arthropoda; class Branchiopoda; order Anostraca; family Artemiidae; genus Artemia; species Artemia sp. Kazakhstan ARC1039. The sequence goes on along the minus strand of JAQQPU010007662.1, from coordinate 17,266 downwards.
ATATAAAAACTTAAAATTAACAGAAAGACCAAAACAAATCTTTGGGGTACAAGATAGAGAATTCGGAAAAAGTTAAGAAAAAACACTACGGAAAAAATGCTCATATTTGTCACTGTTCAAAGGCAATACAACATCAATATTAACTGGAGGAATTTGAGTAGAGTTTTAGCTATCAATCCCTATAGAGCAGGTGCAATTCCTTTTTGGTAGGTAACTTCCGGGGGGATTTCCTATGTAACCCCACGTTCTTTTTTTATGAGATATTGGGGGTTTTACCTTTCGTGGTATATGATAATTTTTTTGCCTTCTGATTACATTTTTAGGGGGCCTTTAGATTTCTCGATATAATGTAGCTGTCATATAATTTAGCGTTTCTACTAAGTTATTTTCTGATACGCAAAATCTTACAAACATACAAATCTTTCCAGATTTTGTCAACCTCGTAGCTTTTGACGGATAATAATAAACTTAATAAAATTCATATATTTGGAATCATAATAAACGCCAATCCTTTACGATCCACCATCTGCAATAAAAATCCAGTTCTTGATTTATTTTCATTAAGATTCCTTGACTTTTAGAGGGTATATCCCCCGTTTTCTGACATCTAACATTTCTTGTTCAGACTCGTAACTATCGATAAAAATTGTAAAAATAGTCGAAATAAAAAGAAAATATGTGCCCTCCTTCAGAATTGCTGTGCCGTTTTTTTTTTTTTTTTTTTTTTTTTTTTTTTTTTTTTTTTTTTTTTTGAAAACTAGACGATAATACTTTGTTCTTTATATGAAGTATGTTTTCTGACAAGCAAAAATTTCAAGATATACTAGAAAACATACTTTTTCGGCATTTAAATTTTTTTGAATTTCGTATTAGGACACTTAACACTTTCTCGAATTTGAAAATCTTGTTTTTACACTTTCATACACATCCGGGGGCCATTTTGAATAAAGGCACACTAGTTTTTGAAGGTTTTAAGCGAATTTTCCATATTTCAACGTATTATATTGAGGAGCCTTTGGAAAACCATGTTTAACTGAGTATTTTTACAATATTTAAAGACCTAACCTTTTTTTACAAGGGTTTATGGTTCACATGAGTATCCGAATACCTAAAAAATTTTCAATTGAACTTTTCCCTTTCTTACTTTTAACCATTCTTGAGATCCAAGCTTTTCTGGAGCTCGGATCTCACCTTGGTCGAACCTGACGTCGACATACACTTCATTAGGTTATATCCTTTTTTGGACCCTAGTTTTTCTTGGATTATATTTTAAGTGTATTTTCAAAACGCATATGCTAGAGGCTAAGGCGTTAAAAAAAAACTTACTTATTATTAATAGAAAAAACATATACATAAAATGATAATTAAATATTACTGTTCAATACCCGTTTAGTACAGTCCCAATTTATACCATGACTTTCATTTATCTGCCTAGAATGTCTGAAACACATAACCCGAGAAGGAATGTGTTTTACGATCAATGCACTATAAAATCGTATCTCATCTTCGGGATAATGTTTCCTGTAGGGATATTTTGGACACTAGAAATCTTCCAAATTGAATAGGGGAATATTAGCTCGCACTTTTCAATTAGAAGTTTATCTATGGGTACATTTACATTTACAAACAACGCTTCAGCTCCAAAAAACTACATATTTCTTTTATCTCATCTTGAATAGTATTCAAATCCTTCCCGACCTTATAGAATGGGGGAATCACACGATTGTAAATCCCTATATGGTTCAATTGTCTTAACGAACTAACCCACAAGTCTCTATTGTAGGTATGTATATTATAATTTACATGTCAGTGGTAGCAGGACTCTTCAGTAAACTCCATATTGAGCAATAAAAACACAAACTCAAAAATTACACCACAAGAGGACTTCTTTAAACCAATTTATTCACAATCAAAGACGACAAACATCTTTGAGAGTTAATGAGGTACTGTTTAATGAAGAGTTTCACCATACCATTGTATATTTTTTCCAATAACATTTTTCATTTAATTCCCAAACAGCTCATGAATTTCCAGGAATCTCAAACTCAAATGAATAAAAATATTAAGATAAAAATCAAAACATTTTCCCTCGCGAAAACCCCTGAGGAATACCCTCTAGAAACTTTCTCAAATTTCCGCATATATTTTCCAAGATACTTTTCGTTCTATGCCCCTCCTAGGATCATTCTTAAATTTCCACAAATATTTTTCAACGATCAAACTCCCAACTAGATATAGACCCCTTAAAAATTTTCAGATTACAACATTTTTAAACCAGTATCCATTGCATCCCCTACTGAGACTGAAAGGCAACCCATGTCTAATGCACCCCCACTGAGTTTGAAAGTCAACCCACACATCTCAATTTTATCCACATTGTAATTCTATTCACTAGTCTTAGTTTAAGTGTGACGCTTAAACCATCAAATTAAAATGAATATTTCCAAACATTAAGGAACATAATATATGTATAACAATAAAACAAGCGAGAGAAGACAATAGTGAAAATATTCTCGCCAGTGATGAGTGAAATGATACCGAAATTCTCGACCCCCCTCCAATCAAGATGAGGATATTATGTTCATCGAAAATTTTCCCCTGCCATACGTGAAGAAATCGACATTTTCGAGAGCCCCCTCCCTACGATACACAAGATTAAGATATCATATTTATTGCGCAGTACCTCCAAGAAGATACACTTGAAGAAGACATCACCCCGGTAGCTCCCATTGCCAATATATTTCACTTCCTAGTACCCCCAAGAAGAAAGACTTGAAGAAGACATCCCGCCGCTTCTACCGATTTGTAACTACCATTATATTTAACAGAACAGTAAAGTGCATTTTTTTTGTACATTATGTAGTGTCATTTTAATATTTTATTAAATAAATCACTTCCTATCACAATATTGTTTTATTTCTTTACAACATATAGGTAAACTATTAGTATTTTAGTAGAAGCAGGTTTCAGACATATTCCTAAGCTTACAAAGCCAGAAGAAAGCTTTCACATGCTCAAAAACATTAGTACGACAACCTAGAGAAAAATTTGCTGTAGAGGGCTGAAAGAGCACTTTTTTTTAGCCATTAGTTGAAACGGAAGGAGGTCCGAACCCCCCGTGAAGTGCCCTGTATGGGTAGGACCTTGCTGGAAGAGAAAGGTTCAAGTTTATTGTTTCAAAATTCATGAAAATCGGAAAAAAAGTATTATATTAATGAAATGAAAACATGGGATTTGGCTATAAGTATAGTATTTATCTCCTTTAAGCAAAGACGGGTAAAAGAAAAAAAAAATCCTTGGAGATCTTGCAAAAACAACCGTCGAGCATTTTTTTATATACGCCCCAAGTTCAATTACATGAAGAAATTCAAGCTCAAAAAACTCTTCAACATAAATATTTTCAGATTTTTAACAATACTCGTATGTCTACACAGTCTGTACAATTCTCAAGTCTCTTCAAAGGGCCTTATTTTATTAATTCAGAACAAGTTCTTTTCTGGGGACCTTCAGACTTACCTTTTTTTCAAGTTGGAGTTCACATGTTTTTTCACCCCCAACATTGATTTTCAGCTTTATGTATATCCCAACATCAAGCAATACTTTTCAAAAGGTTTTATAATATTATTTCAGAACAAGTTCTTTTACATGTTTCCCAATCTTTCCCCTATACTATGGTTGCCACACTTAGTAAAATTTTACTACATTTAGTAAAAACGGACCCGAGTTGGTAAATTTGGTAAATCGAGGTCAAATTTATTAGATTTTTGAAGATGTTTTAAATTTAGTAAGTTTTTTAGTAAATTTACCAGAAATTTGAAAGAAAAAATATGTTAAATTATTTTTGTGCCAAGTTTCATTCTGTTGAGCAGAATTTGAACATTTTTCTCTGTCTGAACTGATATTTTTATTCTATGGCTTCAGTTTCAGTCCCACCCACCTCTTCATCACCATCAGTATATCGCGTGAAGCTTTGAAAACCTGAAGCTCGAACTCTTACCTGAAAGTGTGGAAGGCTATATTGGTTTTATTCCAAAACGCGTCAAGGAGAATGAACAATTTCAGGAGTTTACAAATATTACCAAACACAGGCTGCTGTCCATCAGTGCAACACGATGGCTGTCTCTTGAAGCAGCGGTTAAAAGAATTTTAGAACAGTGGAGTGCCTTGGTTCTGTTCCTGGGTAATCAATCTAACAACCCTGACACTGATAGGGCTAGTCGGGAGAAGACAAGACCGATTTATCGTTTGTCTTTCATGTCTTTCACGCTGAAGAATATTAATGTGCTCAATCTGGAGTTTCAGAGCAGAGGAATCCACTTTCACAGTATTCTGAGATGCACCAGAGCTACATTTACCTCGTTATTGAAGTGCTGTGAAGCTCTGTTGAAGCCCGCTATTGTGAAGCCTAGTGTGATACAAAGGGCTGCACAAGAGGAAGTTTTGTAAGTTTCCCTGAAGGATCAGACACTCCAGAGTGTAGTTCTTCCTCTGAGCTAATTTAACCTCGTTCCAAACACAGGGTTTCATCTGTTACAGGCGGAAGCTGACGCAAAAATTATAGCAATCATGCGAATTTTCTTCTGAAGCTTGGAGAATTCCAAAAAATCTGCAGGTCATACTATGTGGAGCTCTACAGGCAGATCGCCAAGAGGTTTGGCATAAACGATGAAACTCTCAAGAATCTCGAGTGCATCGATACTGCCGTTGCTTTGAGCGGTTCAGTCAGAACACTCGTACCACTAATGGTTCGATTTCCATATTTTTTGGAGAATGCTGGTAGGGAAATAGAGGAAAAAAGAGACATCATTGATGTGTAGTAGCTAAAGACGGAAACTGATGCTGCGATGATGCACACGAAAAAATGGTCCGTAGAGAAAATAAAAATGGGGGAGTAGCGACTTGGTCCATACCACCGAAGTTAGTGTTAACAATCTCAACGTGGAGACCAAGAGAACTTTTTTTTAACTGTTCAGGAGGAGGTTATAGATTTTGTGGACACTGAGGAAAAGTCCAGATTGTTTTTTTCCTCTGGTCGTTTGTTGGAGCACTTAAAAAGCCAACAACCTTGTTGAAATACCAAATGTGGATGAAGGTTCGTCTAGGCATACAATTGAATCTAAAAGTGTCGACCACTTTTCTATTCAAAGGGGGTTTGGTCACCAGAAAATAGTTACATTTTCTACTATGCCCCTGTTTGCATTGCGTATTTGGATGCACCTGTCATATCATCTGGGACGTTGGAATTTTTTTCGTCTTCATGGAAACTACCGAAGGGTTATGGCGTTGTTTTTTATTATTATTATTTTTTTATCCTATATTTGAAGATTTTCATACGTTTGCTAAGGTTGATTTATGATTCGTTCCAACAATTGATCTTGAGAAGATGACCATCTTAATTAATAAAGTTCCTGTAAGGTTGGTAATATCTAGGCAGAAAAACGAATTGTTTTATGTCGGAAGTTCATCATAAAAAAAAGTGTTCGGCTCAAAACTATGCTAGAATCATTTAAAGTTTTGTCTTGACAGCAGTTTCTTGTTTGTCAGGCACCAAAAACTACCAATAGCAGAAAACTGCAATCTACTCACAGTAAATTACTGTGTAATGTACGAAGCTGCACAAAGCAACAGAAGGATCGATGCATTCGAGGTTCTTGAGTACTTCATCGGTGCCAAGACAGCATCCCGTAAGGAGATGGCAAGAAAAAGCCGTCAAGTACAGACAAGGCTTACTAGGCGGTGTATCACTCGCAATCCGTTTCCGATAGAGTCTTTTCTCCCAGTAAGATACTGTAGGAGTCGTGAGAAAACTGTTGCCCTTTTGAATTCCCTTCTTGCGGGCACAAACGGACAACCTGTTGTCCGATTCGGTCAAGTCTACGAAAAGTGATTTGAACAATCAGGTCAGTAGTTTACTGACCGGTAAAAATTCGCAGCAGGTTGTTGTTTCTCTTTCTCTGACTGTCGTGACCGATTCCCATGGAACGAAAATAGTTTAATGACAGACTTATGAAGGAGTCATAAAAAAGAGACCCTTCAAGGTGGATATTGCTTCTGTACTGCGCAAGCCCACCCCTACCCTCAATTAATAACCAATAGCTCCACACTTTTTAGGGAAAAGAAATATTCCGCCTCCCCGTAACTCCAACAAATTGATTTTTTGGAGAATTTAGTAAAAACAAATGCGATTTAGTAAATTTTTCCTATTAGATTTAGTAAATTCTTCCTGGCCAGGGTGGCAACACTGCCCTATACTGTGTAATATATATTCTTTGCGCTCAAGTGCTCTTAGAATGGGGATCTATGATCTGTGATTTACCATCATTACACAAAGAAGATCCATTATTTATTTGCGGCTAATGCTCTGATAATAGTGGTTTTGAAAGAAAGAAAGGCGTGGTCCTGGTATAAAGCGCTAACAGTGAGAGTCGTTAGCACGAACCTTGAAATTTAGTACAAAATTGAACTAATACTACAATAGTTAAATAAAATTTTTGCAAAAATTTGTCACTTATTTGTAGCTAATGCTATGACAATACTGGTTTTGGAAGAAAGGTAGGTGGGGTCCCGGTATAAAGCGCTAGCAGTGAGAATCGTTAAAACGAACATTAATTTTTTTTATTATTTTTTGAACAACTCACATACTTCTGTTAACATTTCCAGATCTACAAAGGGCCTCCTCTATGGTGTTTTTGAAAGAAAGATAGGCGTGGTCATAGTATAAAGGACAAACAGTAAATATTGTAAGCACAAAGATTAAAAATTTATTACAAGATTGACCTAATACTACAATAGTCAAATAAAAGTATTTACGAAAATTTATCATTTCTACATAAAATCAACAAATCAAGAACGCTAAATTGAAAAAAAGTAAAATTTAAATTACTAGAATTAAGAAAACAAAGAATGGAACACTTGATTCATAAAAAACGAAAAAATTGTAGACCAATTCAGAAAAAAGCAGAAATTAATCTCTTAATTCTGTAAAAAACTGAAATGCTCATTTCCTGAAAAAGACCACTTTTTAAATATGGCCCTATAAAGTTTCTATGTAAATTCACCCGTTTTATTAAAAATAAGATGTTTCCATATATTACATAGAATAAAAGTCAAATAAAACAAAAACACAAAGACAATATTAAAAATATTTAAATAAAAACAGTGAAAGAAGGAAAAGATTGGAATATAATTGAAAAAAAATTCACATAAAAATAAAAGTGGAAAAGTAGACAATTTAGAGAACATAGTTTATAGACATGAACATCTAGTGTTGGACATCCCGTCAAATTCAATTATTTGTATAAATTCTTTGATGACGAGTTAAATCGTAAATTAAGGACAGATAAACCGGATCTAGATGTACTACATTTCTTTCATATATTTAATTTGAAAGATTTTTCTCAGGTATGGAATCTTTGATGATTAGATAAATTGGAACTTGAAGTAAAAGATTTGTTACAAGTATCAAATTCAAAAAGTTTTCCTCCAGTATGAGTTCTTTGATGATAAGATAAATCGGAACTGAACATAAAAGATTTCTGAAAAATATCACATTCAAAAGGTTTTTCTCCAGTATGAGTTCTTTGATAATCAGAAAGATGTCCTTTTCGGCGGAATGTTTTCTCAAGTATCATACATTCTGGGTTCTCGACTGGGAGTAGAGATCCCAGTGGGTTCTCTGATGAATAGATAAAATGGTACTTGTAGTAAAATGTTTCTCACATACATCACATTTGAAAGGTTTTTTACCTGTGTGAGTTCTTTGATGATTCGATAAATTGGAACTTGAAGTAAAACATTTCTTACAAATATCACATTCAAAAGGCTTTTCCCCAGTATGTGTTCTCTGATGAGAAGATAAATGGGAACTTGAAGTAAAAGATTTCTTACAAATATCACAATCAAAAGGTTTTTCTCCAGTATGAGTTCTTTGATGATCAGATAGATGTTCTTTTCGGCGGTATTTTTTCTCACATATAATACATTCAAAGGGTTTTTCTCCAGTATGAGCTCTTTGATGACGAGATAAACTGGAACTTGAAGTAAACCGTTTCTTACATATATCACATTCAAAAGGTTTTTTTCCAGTATCAGAAGCCTCTTGTTTTCCTACATAATTTTCTGCAAAAACATAAATAATTAATAATAATTATATTTTTATTTTCCCACAGGATACACTATGAGGAGTACATTCAAAATAAATATAAAATATAAAGACACAATTTACAATTAAGACGACGAGAACTACCGACAAATACGACCATCTACGTCAATCGGTTAACATATTAGATTTTTTCAAAAAATGGGAATAAATTTCTATATTCAAGATAATTTCGAGCCTTTTGAACTAAAAGCTCACACTTACTCTTTATTACATCAAGCGGATCCTTTACTCCATACATATATTTTAAAGAAGTAGTACGAGCACTTAGCGGAAAATCTAGTAAAAACTTAAGATATCTAAAATACGCAACTTTAATTTGAGATGAAGCAGAAGATGGAAAAGTTTTCAAAATCACCACAGGAAAGCTAATCAACGGCAGAACCGTCGACTGATACAGTCTAGCTAATATACCCCTTCTCATATTGCCCCGCAGATGAACGAGGGAACCAAAGGTCTTTCTTATCATAATTTCCAGATGGCTTATTATTAAAAGAGGTGATAGTCTTTTTAAAAAAGAATATAGGACACCTAGGTATATCACCGAGTCCAAAACATGGAAAATCCAATCATTACCGCCATCAAGAGGGGGAGAGCCAAGAGGGTCATTAATCATAAAATACTGGCATTTCGCGAGGTTAATTTCTAGACTTTTTTTTCTTTAACTCATTCGCTAAAATCTTAAAGTTTTCAATCAACACACTCATCGACCGACTTAGTAAAATAATGTCATCAGCATAAGCCAAATAGCCTAAGTACACTCAGTTACCTTCTCAGTGAGTACCGCCCCCAGGCAGCTCAGGCGCGTCCCCAGGTGGCGGATAGGGGAAAGTCCTCCAGATATGGGGAATTTCTTCGAAAAACCAATAAGAAGGCGCGGACCAAGGGGGACCCAGTTCCTGGGGGTCCTTAAACATAACTGAGACCCCTAACTGTGGGGCCAAACACAGTTAAGGATGAAACAAGGCCCCTTTTATGGTTCTGTTCTGGGCCCACCGGAGCGTGGACACGTCCCGACAGAGTCAAACCCTAGTCCCAGCTAAGGGTAAATAGTCAGCGAGCAGAAAGCTGTGAGGGCGGAGTACTCTCAAGATGGAGGAAATCGGCCACCGGCAAAGGACAGAGAGGAGTGGCTTGCCGCTGTCCTACAATAGCCATGAAACCCTCTTCTTTTAAATGTTATGGATCAGTGGAAAACAAAGAGACGAAACCGTGCTACCCCGTCCGGGGTAACCGACGGAAAGCAAGATATAATAGCGAATGATAATGATAATGGTAATGTTACCGGGTACGGGGGAACCGACAATATGACGACTTCAGACGAAGATATGCAGACCCGGCAGATGATGACGAATCCCATTGAGGATGATAGCACTCCACCAAGAGAAACCCCTATTCTGACCCAGAAAGCCCCATTCTACCTAGGGACTTTGAATGTGCGAACTTTGGCAAAGACTGGGAAACTAGAGCTAATTGTCAAAGAGCTCCAGAGGTACAGATGGGACGTTATTGGCCTCTCGGAAACTCACTTACCTGGTTCAGAACAACGATGTGGTGACATCGTACTTTCGTACTCTGGTAGATCTGATGGCAAACACCGACAAGGCGTTGGCTTTCTCCTGAAACGCAAAGCGAAGCGCGCATTCATAGCTACAAAGTTAGTCTCAGAGCGCCTTATGATGATTCGGCTGCGAGCGAAAGTACAAAACATCACCGTCATCTAAGTGTACGCCCCAGACTCCTCGAGACCTGATGAAGAAATTGACACCTTCTATCAACAACTTCAGTTTCTAACTGATGAAGTCCAAAGAAAGATCTCCTCGTAGTAATGGGTGAAATCAATGCTATCGCCGGAGAAGCTGCACAACCTGACAGTGATGTCTTAGGCAGATTCAGTCTTGGGAGACGAAACGCACGTGGGGAGCGTCTACTTGAGTTCTGCAGGGATAATGATTACTTTGTTACGAACTCAATGTTCAAACATAGAAAGAGAAGAAAGGCAACTTAGATATCACCAGATGGAAAGACGACAAATCTGATCGATTATGTCCTCATCTCAAAGCGGTGGAAGTCATCTGTCACAAAAGCATGGGCGAAGGCAGTCATTGTACCGCTCCACAAGAAAGGCCCTAAAAACGAATGTGAGAATTACCGGCCCATAAGTCTTACAGGTCATCAAGCCAAAGTCATAACAAGGATTATTCTAAACCAAATCAGAGCAATAACAGACCACACCATCAGCGACTTTTAGGCTGGTTTTTGCCCTGGATGGTCTACGACCGACCAGATCTTTGTAGTGAGGCAACTCGCAGAAAGACATATTGAATCTGGCAAAGAAATCCTCCAACTATTCATTGATTTTAAGCAGGCCTTCGATCTAGTATGGCGAAATGGACTTTGGCATATACTAGCTCACTATGGCGTTCTTGAAAATATAGTCAACATAATCAAAAATAAGTATGACAATTACCGTAGCTGTGTTCAGACCCCAGACGGCCGAACAGAAGAGTTTGCTACAACTTCGGGCGTGCTAAAAGGCTGCATACTTTCACCGCAACTTGAAAGTATTTCACAGTCAACATAGTCAAAAATAAGTATGACAATTACCGTAGCTGTGTTCACACCCCAGACGGCCGAACAGAAGAGTTTGCTACAACTTCGGGCATGCTAAAAGGCTGCATACTTTCACCGCAACTTTTCAAGCACTTTTTGCATGCCATACTGTCCCTGCTTGAAAACAATGTAGGAGTGACCGTTAACGGTAAAAACATCGATACCCTAGCTTATGCTGACGACCTTGACAAGCTAGCAGAAACTGAGTCCACTATACAAGCCCAAGCCTCCGAACTTGAAACAGCCGCAAATAGCTTTGGTATGTTCATAAACCCAAAGAAGACCAAAGCGATGCGCACCACAAAAGACCCAAAACCAGACCCCTGTTCATGTCGTAGTAAGTGGCGAAGAAGTCAAATCGGTGACAAAGTTCGTGTACCTAGGGAGCCTAATATCTTCAGACAACTACTGCTCCGACGACATAAAACGAAGACTTGCCCTAGGAAGTACAAGCTTCAAGAGGCTACTCCCCCTCTTTAAAAATAAACACCTATCTATGCAATTGAAACTCCGACTTTTCGACTCTCTAATCATATTGTCGCCGTGTACGCCTGCGAAACGTGGACACTGAAGGTCGAAGATGAACCCAGAATTTCAGCTTTCGAGACAAAATGCTTCCGACGCATTGCTGGAATCACATACCAAGACAGAGTCTCGAACGAAGACCTTCGGAAGCACCTGAAGCGGGAAACTACTATTCTCCAAAAAGTGCGCCTGCTGCAACTTAGGTGGCTGGGCCACTTACAGCGAATGGAGAACTCACGCCTGCCAAAATTTGCCTTAGAAGGAAGGGTCCACGGTAGCCGCCCACCTGGAAGACCTAGGAAGAGATGGCGTGACAACTTTGGGAGCAACCTCTTATACCTTCTGAGACAAGCTGACGACCGGGCTGGTCGTCAGCCCGGTCGAGATGGCCCCAACACGACCCTTGAGGAGGTCCGGGACATAAGTCAAGCAATTAAGTCAAGTCAAAAGCCAAATAACTAATTTCAACTGCAAAGTAAATCAGAGAGGTTTTTAGTGAAGCAAATCAATCTTTTAGACACAAATTGAAAATAGACGACGATAATATCCCCCCCCCTATCTAACCCCTTTTCTAACTGCTACGTCATCAGCAGAAATGATAGATTCCGAGGCAACGCAAACTTTAAGGCCAGAATACCCAGAATGAATCTATTGGTCTGTCTTACTATACGGATGTGAGAAATGGACTATGAAAGCAACCTACATTCAAGCCCTCAACGTATTTGACCATTCATGTTCAAGTAGAATCATTGTCATTAAACTCCGTGATCGTGTCAGCAATGTTCGAACTCCACAAAATCTGCTATCAGCGTTCTAATTTGGCCATTATAATTAAACAAAGAGGACTCCGACGGTTCAGCCATACACTTCGCCGCCCACACCACACCTTTGTCAATAAAGCCGTCAGATGCACACCTCTTTCGGGATGGAAAAAGCGACATGGGGGACAAAAGAAAACGTGGCTCGCCTGCACCAAGGCTGACCTAGACCCAATCGATGGTTTCTAGAAGTATGGACGAAGATGGGAAAATTCCTGGCTCGATTTGATTGAGCCACTCGCAAACGACCGAGACTCTTGGCTCACTACAATGACGAAGCTACTGGACGCCAGGGAGAGCGGAGATGCTTGAGTCCTGCTACAAGTACAAGTACACGTAAGTACCATGAACGAAAAGCATTAGCCAGGTTATGTGGTAAACCACATTTTAGTAAGCTAAGTGAAGCAGATGCACGAGAAAGATTATCGAAAGCTCCTTAATATCTATCAATAAACAATATAACGGGTCTCCTTTAAGCCAAGAAGAACTTATAATTTGAAAAAAGTAGTATGCGCATGATCACAACCCTGACCCCTAGTGAACCCCAATTAATTCGAACCAAAATCAAGCGAAACAAAAAGAGATATAACACTAAGTTCAAATATCTTACTTAATTGAGAGCCCTTAATAATAGCTCGATAAGAATCGCATGTCTGGTACTTGCTTTTTCCATACTTTGGAACCGGCGCAATTATCCCTTTTTTAAAAGAAGTTGGCATTTGCCCAGACAAAAGAATCAGATTAAAAAAACACAAAAGCTTAGCGAAAAATGAAGCCGGGGCAAGTTTCAGATGATTGGAAAAAATTCTATCATGGTCCGGAGCACTTTTAGTTTTAAGACTCTTCAGAGCTACATTCAAATCATAACTAGTAAGAAAAAACTGAGGATATCGACGCGAAAGAAATTCATAAAGCTCTCGGACCTCTTCAGGATTATCATTAGATAAAGACATTACATTCGAAAAATGGTCCACCCACATTTTCTCTGCCGGGGCTTTATGAGGGATTTTATTTGACCAGCTCTTTTCATATTATTTAAAGTTCTCCGCAATGACTGCTGATAATTATCAACTTTTCAGCAGCAACTTTTATCAGATTATCTTTATGCCGCCGGAATTCTCTTTGGAATGCCGCCTTACTTGCTTTCCAAATCTGCGTTAATAGACCAACAAGGTATCTCAGTTCCTACTTTATATCTTTTCTTCTCAATAACTGGATCTGCACTAAATGTAAGGCAATGGACGAGCTGGTGAAATGTACAATCTATCAGAGGCAACGCTATAGCGTTGCCTATAGTAAAGGCCATACGGCTCCAATGTTTTATCTAATAATGTAGACTCTGTAGGTTTAAGACTACAATAATCAGGTACAATAACTTTCGAAACTTCAGAATCTACAGAGACCCAATAAGAATCAGCAAAATTTTGATTATTTTATTTACAATTGACAGATTTGGTAGCGAAGAAAGGAAAAGAGAAGAACGCACCCAACTTGAATTGAGCAGGTCGCAAATCAGATCACCCGGTATGCAAATATCATAATTAGCTGAGTACTTTTGGACAAAAGCACTCAGTTTACCACGCATCTTGGAATAAAAAACCAGACAGGTAATTCCGGTAATCTCTTGGAAAATAACAATTAATCAAAATACATTCAGAAATACGGCATGCAAGAAAATAATGATTATAAAATATCAAACGACAATCAAATGTATCGGGTATAAGAGTAACTAGTCCTCCTGAAGGGCGTCCCCCAGTAGGTATAGCAGAAATCGAGTAATGTTTATAACCAGGAAGAAACGTATCAAAAAACGGCAAAAGGAAAATCAAGGAGGTGATGTTCCTGTAAACATAGCATTCCATTAGTAGGCAAAAGCCGCCTTAAGACTTCTGTTTTACCAAAAACTCCGTTCGAATTTAAAGATACTACGAGAACAAGCAATCAATCAGGTTAATTGTTACTTTGCATTTATACGCTTACGAATCTGAGTACAACGGAAACTGAAAGACAGATGGTGTTTGGAGCCATAATTCGCACACTGAACAGGTAGAAAGCAAGGCTTGTCTCTAGAGTTTTCGTGGTCACTTGAACAGCACGCACATTTCATAGCACTTCTTAGTATCGTGGGACATAGTCTGGCAACGCTGACTTCTCCTCGGGAGCTTCCTGCCAGCAGTAATCCGAAAATGCTCATAACCTTTGTTCAAACCATGGCACAAATAATATTTCATAAAAGATTCTGAATCAAAAGTTATTTTCACAGCAGAAGATTGTCCAAGCCACTTGAAATCACAAATCCCCGAATATATTCCTTCTAGGGCTTCCAAATCATAACCTTTCTCAATCCCGCGCATGATACCCGCAAACTCACGTTTTCTTGATTCGACGCAGCAATCCGGGTATCTTTTTTTTTTTTGATCAAACTTGATACGGGTCCCAACTTATCCGCTTTAACTTTTATTGTAACAGAGTCTTTATTGCGTTTGACGTCATAAATGTCATTCACTCCTAGTTGAGCTAAATCTGCCTTCCACTTTAGCGGATCCGACCAGTTATTGGGAAATGAACTGATTTTGATAAGTTCAAATTTTTCGCTTGGCGACGGTAAAATTTGCCATTCAGTGGGATTTTCACTACGGGATGGAGGCCTATCGGTGCCTGTAGATGCAGCATATCCTTAGAAAGGTTCGTTAGCTTCTGTTCACACGAGGACACTAAGCGGTCAAGTCTAACTGACGATTCACTTTTCAGGACTGAAATTCACGTATATTCTTTGGCACAATAATAGGCCAAACGAAACCGGTCAAATCAGATTCAGACATGCAATCTAAAATGTCATTTAGCCTGTTAGTGACAGTAGCTTTACCCCTCCACTCGATAGGCTTTATACGACATTAATTTAAAAAACTTTTTTCAATCAAAATTTGCACTTCACTGAAAAAATATAAATGTTTTTACTTTTATAACTTTAATAAATCAAATAATATAAACATTTTGATTACTAAATATCAGTTTATGTATATTAAACTGACAATGCACATTCATTTGTATTTTTTCAGTAAGTGCAAATTTTATTCCGGCCTTGGGAAGGCATAGGGGTTTTGCGCCCAACTTTTGTTAATTTCTGCTCGTTTTGAGTTTGACTCGGTTAATTATTGTAATTTCTGTTCGTTTTGGGTTTCATTTATTTATCGATGCTGATTTGTGGTAGTTTCACGCTTGGTAGATTATTTGATTTATTTTTGCTAATTTTTTGTTTAATGGATTTCTTCACTTTTCTTTGAAAAACTTATTTTGTGGAAAAAGTTTTTTAAATTAATTTCTGTTCGTTTTATATTGACATAGTCTTTTCAGGAAAAAAGAAAATAATACTTTAAATCTTTTCGTTTTTTAAGACAATAGTTTGGCCTGCAAAATTTTGATTGGATGCGTTTTGGAAAATGGTGGGCGTGAGAGGGGCGTTAGTCGCTATCTAATCACTTTGAACTATTAAAAAAGGCACTAGCCCTTTCAATTTCCAATTGAATGAGCCCTTTTGAAGTTTCTACGAAAACACTTTCAATAAAAACTTTATATGCCCCAGGGCATAACTTACAACCCTTGCCCTGAGGGCAAAGGGGGGAGGTGTTGTCATCCTTAAAGACCTAATTTCCAAGACTTTCAACTACGTTGAGTAAAATGGCTATCTAAAAATTTGGATTGGATTTGTTTGGGGAAAAGGTGGGCGTGAGAGGGGGGTTAGTTGCCCTTAAATCACTTTCGACTATTAAAAAGGATATATCCCTTTGAATTTAAAATCGAATGAGCCCTTTTTCAAGTTTCTACGACCAAGATTTCAATAAAAACCTTATATGCCTCCAGGGCATAACTTATAATCTTTGCCGTGAGGGTTGTGGGGGAGTTTCCGCCTCAAAAATATATTTTCTGTCTGGAAATCAACCACGCTGAATAAAATGGCTATCTCAAAATGTTTATTTGATGTATTTGGGGAAAAGGTGGGCGTGAGAGGGGGGTTAGTTGCCCTCCAATCACTTTCGACTATTAAAAAGAGTACTATCCCTTTGAATTTCAAATCGAATGAGCCCTTTTTCAAGTTTCTACGACAAAGCTTTCAATAAAAACCTTATATGCCTCCAGGGCATAACTTATAATCCTTGCCCTGAGGGTTGTGGGGGAGTGTCCTCCTCAAAATTATATTTTCTATCTGGAAATCCACTACGCTGAACAAAATGGCTACCTAAAAATTTTAATTGGATATGTTTGGCAAAATGATGGGCGTGGGGGGGGGGCTAGTTGCCCTCCAATCACTTTCGACTATTAAAAATGGCACTAGCCCTTTGAATTTCCAATCGAATGAGCTTTTTTAGAAGTTTCTACGACAACGCCTTCTTTAAAAACCTTATATGCCCCCTAGGCACAAATTAAAACCCTTGCCCCGAGGGCTGTGGGGGAGTGTCCTCCTCAAAAACCTATTTTGTAACTGGAAATCAACTACGCTGAACAAAACAGCTATCTCAAAATTTTTATTGGATGTGTTTGGGGAAATAATGGGCGTGAGTGGGCTAGTTGCCCTCCAATCACTTTCGACTATTAAAAAGGGTACTAGCCCTTCGAATTTCCAAACGAATGAGCCTGTTTTGAAGTTTCTACGACAACACCTTCTATAAAAACCTTACATACCCCCAGGGCATAACTTAAAACCCTTGCCTTGAGGGTAGTGGGGGAGTGTCCTTCTCAAAAACATATTTCCTATCTGGAAATCAACAACGCTGAACAAAATGGCTATCTCAAATAATTGGATGTGTTTGTGGGAATGATAGGCGTGGGGGGGGGGGGCTAGTTGCCCTCCAATCACTTTCGAATATTAGAAAGGGCACTAGACCTCTCCATTTCCATGCGAATGAGCCCCTTTTGAAGTTTCTACGACGACCCCTTCCATATGAAGTGCCCTCTAAAGGAACAAACTAATACATAGTAAATTGTGCCAACATCGTTCTTATATGCCCTCAGGGCAAAAACTAAAACCCTTGCCCCGAGGGTTGTGGGGGAGTATCCTCCTCAAAAATATATTTTCTATCTGGAAATCAACTACGCTGAACAAAATCGCTATCTCAAAGTTTTGATTGGATGTGTTTGGGGGAATGATGGGCGT
>JAQQPU010007661.1:20745-36400 GCA_029168905.1 Artemia sp. Kazakhstan ARC1039 | reverse complement strand
GGGGGGGGGGGGGGTTACGCAAAAAAACTCCATCACCCATAAAAAATATATTTATATCCATTTTTTACGTTTTTACGAGTCAGAAAAACATATCGGGGAGGGGGGGGGGTCAACCACCTAATTCCCCTTAAGGCTTGTGTTTTTCATGAAATTGTGCTATTTTTCGGCAGTCCTACCTTCTACGGTCCTTTGGATCCAATTAAAACTACAATTTCATTATCATTCACTAGTTGCAATTTATCATGTCATAATCTGTTCTTCTAGTCATGAAAATTTACTGATTATTATCGTTCTGTCTACTTGTTAGGTTTCTCCCTTAAAGAAATGTTAAGATCATGTGGTTATTGATGACTTCTGGAGTGCATGCAGGGACTCTTTCCGTGCACATGAACTCGTGTGCATGCATGTGGAGTGCATCCATGGATGCATCGACTCATTCCACTCACTGTGGAATGAGTTAAAAAACTCACCATGCCACATCGAGCAAACAATGGAGTTTGCTCGGAACTCGATGGAACTCAAAGTTTAAACAATAGAAGTCGGATCCATCCTTCTTGTTGATTAGATTTTACCCTGTCATTTAAAACCAATGGTTTAATTGTATAATCCGGCATATTCTATTTTGGGATTGGTTATGCTCACCGAATGTCCTGTGGATCTTTCCCTTCTAGAGTAGATTCTTTGTTCACCTTAAACGATGACCTTAAAAAGTGGTAATTTTCTCAAGGCATCCTTCATCCTTAATCCTATAAATGAATAAAACGATCTTAAAGCGAGTAATGCTAAAATAAATGAAACCCAAAACGAACAGAAATCAAATAAACAATCATAGGAAAAAACATGCAACAAGTAATAATGTAAATGAATAAATAGATTTTAAAGCGAGTAATGTTTAGATTGAATATAAATATCAAGCTTAAAATGAAAAAAAAAAAATTTGCTATTGAAGTATGAATGAAACTCAAAACTAACAGAAATTAAATAAACAATCAATGCAAACAAACATACAATAGATATTAAAGTAAATGAATAAATAAATCTTAAAACGAGTGAAGCTTAAATTGAATATTCAATTCAAGCTTGAAACGAACAAAAATCAGTACAAACAAGAGTTTTGGTATCGCATCCTTCTCTCACTATACAAGTCTAAAACCTACTGCGTCACTGGCGCTTTACTGAAAACCAATTTTACTACAAATATTTTCTAATGTACTTAATATTGAAAATAAACATTAAAATTATAGTAAAATTTTGAACTGGTGAGCTTTCAGCAATGAATCATAGGCAGCGCGCTAGCGTAAAGAATGATGTAAAGAACGGCTAAGTAAAGAACAATGTTGGCACAATTTGTTTTGTTTGTTTTTTTCTCTATACCCGGGCAATTCGTATCGAAAGAGTTGTCGTAGAAGCTTCGAAAAGGGCCCATTCGATTGGAAATTGGAGTGGCTAGTGCCCTTTTTAATAGTCGAAAATGATTGGAGGGCAACTAGGCCCCCCCACGAACATCATTTCCCCAAACACATTCAATCAAAATTTTGAGATAGCCATTTTGCTCACTGTGTTGATTTTCAGATAGAAAATATCTTTTTGAGGAGGACACTTCCCCACAACCCTCGGGGCAAGGGTTTTAAGTTATGCCCTGGAGGCATATAAGGTTTTTATAGAAGGCGTTGTCGTGGAAGCTTCAAAAAAGACTCATTCGATTGGAAATTCAAAGGGCTAGTGCCCTTTTTAATAGTCGAAAGTAATTGAGGGCAACTAGTCCCCCCACGCCCATCATTCCCCCAAACAAATCCAATCAAAATTTTGAGATAGCCATTTTGTTCAGCGTAGTTGATTTCCAGATAGAAAATATGTTTTTGAGGAGGACAGTCCCCTACAACCCTCGGGGCAAGGGTTTTAACTTATGCCCTTGGGGCATATAATGTTTTTATCGAAGGCGTTGTCGTAGAAGCTTCAAAACAGGCTCATTCGATTGGAAATTCGAAGGGCTAGTACCCTTTTTAATAGTTGAAAGTGATTGGAGGGCAACTAGCCCCCACCCCACGCCCATCATTCTCCCAAACACATCCGATCAAAAATTTTTTAGCCCTTTTGTTCAGCGTAGCTGATTTCCAGATACAAAATATGTTTTTGAGGAGGACAATCCCCCACAACCCTCAGGGCAAGAGTTTTAAATTATGCCCTGGGGGCATATAAGGTTTTTATAGAAGGTGTTGTCGTAGAAACTTCAAAAAAGGTTCAATAGATTGGAAATTTAAAGGGCTAGTGCCCTTCTTAATAGTCAAAAGTGATTGGATGGCAACTAGCACCCTAGGGTTTAGGCAACTAGGGTTTTAAGTTATGCCCTGGGGGATATAAGGTTTTTATAGAAGGCGTTGTCGTAGAAACTTCAAAAGGGGCTCATTCGATTGGAAATTCAAAGGGGTAGTGCCCTTTTTAATAGTCAAATGTGATTGGAGGGAAACTAGCCCCCTCTCCCACGCCCATCATTCCCCCAAACACATCCAATCAAAATTTTTAGATAGTCATTTTATTCAACGTAGTTTAAGAATGAAAACCCCTCCCCCACAGCCCTCAGGGCAAGGGTTGTAAGTTATGCCCTGGGGGCATGTAAAGTTTTTATTGAAAGCGCTGTTGTAGAAACGTCAAAAGGGCTCATTCAATTGGTAATTGAAAGGGCTAGTGCCTTTTTTTATAGTTGAAATTGATTGGATAGCGACTAACGCCCCTCTTATGCCCACCATTTTCCCAAACACATCGAATTAAAATTTTGAGATATCCATTTTGTTCAACGAAGTTGAAAGTTCTGGAAATTTTGTTTTTTTAGGATGATAACCCCCTCAGAGCCCTCAGTGCAAGGGTTGTAAGTTATGCCCTGGGGGCATATAAAGTTTTATTAAAAGTGTTGTCCTAGAAACTTCAAAAGGCCTCATTCAAATGGAAATTGAAAGGGCTAGTGCCCTTTTTAATAGTCGAAAGTGATTTGAGGGCAACTATCCCCCCCCCACGCCCATCATTTTCCAAACACATCCAATCAAAATTTTGAGATAGCCATTTTGTTCAGGGTAGTTGATTTCCACATATAAAATATATTTTTAAGGAGTACACTCCCCCAAAACTCTCAGGGCAAGAATTATAAGTTATGCCCTGGGGGCTTATAAGGCTTTTAAAGATCGCGTTGTCGTAGAAATTTCAAAAAAAGCTTATTCGATTGGAAATTCAAAGGGCTAGTGCCCTTTTTAATAATCGAAAGTGATTAGAGGGCAACTAGCCCCCCCCACGCCCATAATTCTCCCAAACACATCCAATAAAAATTTTGAGATTGTCATTTTGTTCAGCATAGTTGATTTCCAGATAGAAAGTATTTTTTGAGGAGGACACTCCCCCCTAACCCTCAGGGCAAGGATCATAAGTTATGCCCTGGAGGCATATAAGGTTTTCATTGAAATTTTTGTCGTAGAAACTTGAAAAAGAGCTCATTCGATTTGAAATTCAAAGGGCTTGTACCCTTTTTAATAGTCGAAAGTGATTTGAAGGCAACTAAAGCCCCTCTCACGCCCACCTTTTCCATAAACACATCCAATCAAAATTTTAGATATCCATTTTATTCAACGTACTTGAAAGTTTTGGAAATTAGGACTTAAAGGATGACAACCACTCCCCCCAGAGCCCTCAGGGCAAGGGTTGTAATTTATGCCCTGGGGGCATATAAAGTTTTCTTGAAAGCGTTGTCATAGAAACTTCAAAAGGGCTCATTCAATTGGAAATTGAAAGGGCTAGTGAAAGGGCCTTTTTCAATAGTTCAAAGTGATTGGATAGTGACTAACTCCCCTCTCACGCCCACCATTTTCCCAAACACATCCAATCAGAATTTTGAGATATCCATTTTGTTCAAGGTAGTTGAACGTTCTGGAAATTAGGTGGAATTAGGAAATTAGGTTCAGCGTAGTTGATTTCTAGATAGAAATTATGTTTTTAAGGACACTCCCCCATAACCCTCAGGGCAAGGATTATAATTTATGCCCTGGGGGCATATAAGGTTTTTCTTGAAAGCGTTGTCGTAGAAACTTCAAAAGGGCTCATTCAATTGGAAACTGAAAGGGCTAGTGCATTTTTAATAGTTCAAAGTGATTGGATAGCGACTAACGGCCCTCTCACGCCCACCAGTTTCCCAAACGCATTCTCAAAATTTTGAGATATCCATTTTGTTCAACGTAGTTGAATGTTCTTGAAATTAGGGAACGAGACAAGAAACGGGGACTAAGTAAAGAGGGGGAGACTCCCTCACAACCCTCAGGGCAAGGGTTTTAAGTTATGCCCTGGGGCCATATAAGAACGATGTTGGCACAATGTATTATTTATTAATTTTTTCCTTTAGAGCAGGGCACTTCGTATCGAAGATGTTGTCGTAGAAACTTCGAAAAGGGCTCATTCAATTGGAAATTGGAGTGGCTTGTGCCGTTTTTAATATTCGAAAGTCATTAGAAGGCGACTAACACCCCTTCCACGCCCACCATTTCCCGAAACTCATCCAATCGAAATATTGAAAAAGCCATTTTGTTCAGCGTAGTTGATTTCCAGATAGAAATTATGATTTTTGGAAAGTCCCCCACAGCCCTTAGGGCAAGGGTTGTAAGGTATTCCCTGGGGGCATGTACGGTTTTTATAGAAGGCGTTGTCGTAGAAACTTCAAGAAAGGCTCATTCGATTGGAAATTCAAGGGGCTAGTGCCCTTTTTGATAGTCGAAAGTGATTAGAGGGCAACTAACCCGCCTCTCACGACCACCTTTCCCCCAAACACATCTAATATAACTTTGAGATAACCATTTTATTCAACATAGTTTTAAGTTCTGGAAATTAGATGTTTAAGGATGACACTCCCCCCTCCCCCCACAGCCCTCAGGGAAAGGGTTGTAAATTATGCCCAGGGGGCATATAAGGTTTTTTTATAACGTGTTGTCGTAGAAACTTCAAAAAGGGCTCATTCGATTGGAAATTGAAATGGCTAGTGCCTTTTTTAATAATCGAAAGTGATTGGAAAGCAACTAAAACCCCTTCCACTCCAGCGCTATGGTGCTGCCTATGATAGATATCTCAAAAGAATTGAGTTTTGATGCTTATTCAAAATATCTAAAATTAATCAAACTTAATGCTACACATCAAAAGTTACGGGCCTGAGAAAATTTTCCCCATTTCTAAAAAGGGGGAGAAACACCCCTAAAACATCAAGTGATCTTAATAAAGATGACACCATCAGATTCATCATATCAGGGAACCCTGCTGCAAAGGTTTTTTTTTTTTTTTTTTTTTTTCCGGAAGAAAGATCACGGATCCGCGTTTATATGGGTTTTTTTCATAAGTTATCGCATCGAACCAGTGATCGTAGAATGAACTTCGCCCATTGTTTACATATAGTATTGGTTATTGGGAAGTGTACAGAAGTTTTTCAGTGGGGATTTTTCTGGTGGAAGGGGCGGGGGGGGGCTTATGTCGGAAGATCTTTCCCTAGAGGAATATTTCTTGGGGGAAGGAGTTTTCCATGGAGGGGAACCGGATTTCCGAGCACTATTTAAAAAAATGGTCAGAAATTGAATAAAAAAATAAGTTTTTCCAATTGAAAGTAAAGAGCAACATTAAAACTTGAAACGAAGAGAAATTATAAGGCATATGAAGGAGGTCGCCCTCTCCTCAATACCTCGCTCTTTACGCTAATTTTTTTAGAACTTTTAAAAGAGCTTGTTATTCTAATTAAACGGTCTTTGTGATTCAGGAGTCATTCTTAAATAACTGGAAAAAAAATGAAAGCTCAGCGTAACTAGCGAGATCTTGAGGAGAGGGCAACCCGCTCTTATACGTAATTAATCAAAAAAAACTTTTTGCACAAAATGAGTTTTTTCAAAAAAAAAGTAAAGAGCTCCATAATATAAAAAATGAACAAAAATAGAATCAAATTATCTACCAAGCATACAACTTCCACAAATCAGTATCAATAAATAAATACAACCCAAAACAACCAGAAATTAAAATGAGTCAAACTCAAAACGAGCAGGAATTAATCTCAGTAGGGTTCTAAACCCAATGCTTTCTAAAATCCAGAATATAACTTTTACCTTACTGAAAAAAATTCAAATGAATACACTGAAAATATTTGCATTGTCAGTTTAATATACATATGCTGATATTTATTCCTTAAAATCTTAATTAATTTTTGTTTTCTTAGGTTATAAGTGAAAACATTTCAAATAATTTTTTTTTGTAAAGAACAAATTATATTCTATCTTTTAGAAAGCATAGGGTTTAGTCTTTCGACTATTCGACTATTAAAAAGGGCAATAGCCGTCTCAATTTCCAATCGAAAGAGCCCTTTTTGAAGTTTTTACGACAAGACTTTCTATATGACATTATATGCCCACAGGGCATAATTTAAAACCTTAGCCCTGAGGGCTGTTGGGGGTTGTCATACTCAAAAACATAATTTGCGGACCCTACAACTACGTTCAACAAAATTGTTATATCAAAATATTGATCGGAAGTGTTTGGGGAAATGATAGGTATGGGGGGAGGGTATTTGGCCTCCGATCGCTTTTGACTATTAATATGGGCACTAGCCCTCTCAATTCCCAATTGAAGGAGTCATTTTTGAAGTATCTACAACAACGCAGGCAAAGTCCTAATTTCCAGAACTTTCAACTACGCTGAACAAAATGTCTATCTCAACATTTTGATTGGATGTGTTTGGGGAAATGGTATGCTTGAGAGGGGTGTTAGTTGCCCTTCAATCACTTCCGACTATTAAATAAGGCGCTAGCGCTTTCAATTTTCAATCGAATGAGCCCTTTTTGAAGTTTCTACGACAACGCTTTCTATAAAACCTAATTTGCCCCCAGGGCATAACTTACATTCCTTGCTCTGAGGGCTGTGGGGGGAGTGTCATCCTCATAGCCATAATTTCCGGACTTTTTTACTACGTTGAACAAAATGGCTATCTCAAAATTTTTATTGGATGTTTTTGAAGAAATGTTGGGCGTGGGAGGGGTGTTAGTTTTCCTCCAATCACTTTTGAGCATTAAAAAGGGTACTAGCCCTTCTAAGTTTCTATTACAACTATCTATAAAAAAAACACCTTATATGCCCCAGGGCATAATTTACAACCCTTTCCCTGAGGGGTCTGGGAGGGGGGGGATGATCATCCTCAAGACATGATATCCAGAACTTACCACTACGTTGAAAAAAATTTCTATCTCAAAATTTTGATTGGATGTGTTTGGGAATGTTGTGGGCGTGAGAGGGGGGTTAGTCACCCTGCAATCACTCTTGACTATCCTATTAAAAAGGGCACTAGCCTTTTCTATTTCCAGTTCAATGAGCCTTTTTTGAAGTTTCTACGACAACATTTTCTATAAGAAACCTTATACGCCCCAGGGCATAACTTACAAACTTAGCCCTGAGGGCTCTGGGGGGAAGTGTCATCCTCAGTGGCCTATTTTCGCGAACTTTCACCTACGTTGAACAAAATGGCTATTTCAAAATTTTGATTGGATGTGTTTGGGGAAATGGTGAGCTTTAGAGGGGGGCTAGTTGCCCTCCAATCACTATCGACTAATAAAAAGGGCACTAGCCCTTTCAATTTCCAATCAAATGAACGTTTTTTGAAGTTACTACGACAAGACTTTCTATAAAAACCTTATATGCCCGCAGGGCATAATTTACAATCCTTGCCCTGAGGGGTTTGGGGGTTTGCCATTCTTAAAATCATAATTTCCAGAACTTTCAACTATGTTGAATATAATGGCTATCTCAAAATTTTAATTGAATGTGCGAAAGGGAGCTAGCCCTCTCAATTTCCAATCGAGTGAGCCCTTTTTGAAGTTTTTACTACAACACTTTCTATAAAAACCTTATATTCCCCCAGGGTATAACTTACAACCCTTGCCCTGAGGGCTCTGAGGGGCCTGTCATCCTAAAACACCTAATTTTCAGAACTTTTAACTACGTTGAACAAAATGTCTATCTCAAAATTGTGATTGGGTGTGTTTGGGGAAATAATGGGCGTGAGAGGGGGGTTAGTTGCCCTCCAATCACTTTCAAGTATTAAAAACGGCACTAGCCCTTTGAATTTCCATTTGAATGAGTCCTTTTTGATGTTTTACGACAACGCTTTGTATAAAAACCTCATATGCCCCCAGGGCGTAACTTACAATCCTTGCCCTGAGAGCTCTGGGGGGCTGTCCTGCTCAATGACATAATTTCCAGAACTTTCAACTATGCTGAAAAAATGGCTCTCTCAAAATGTTGATTGTATGTGTTTGGGAAAATGTAGAGCGTGAGAGGGGGGGTTAGTTGCTCTCACTTTCGACTATTAAAAAGGGCACTGGCCCTTTCAATTTCCAATTGAACGAGCCCTTTTTGAAGTTTCTACGACAGCGCTTTCTACAAAAACCTTATATGCCCCCAGGGCATAACTAACAATCCTTGTCCTGGTGGCTATGGGGGGGGGGGGGGGTTTCATCCTCTAAGACCTAATTTCCAGAACTTTCAACTACATTGAAAAAAATGGTCATCTCAAAATTTTGATTGGATGTATTTGGATAAATGGTGTGCGTGGAAGGGGTGTTTGTTGCCTTCCAATCACTTTCTATTCAAGAGTATAATCCCGAATATTTTGACCGCAACGTCTATAAGACTTATTCCGCGGTAATTTTTGCATTCGGTTTTATCTCCTTTCTTATAGAAGGGGAGAATGACTGATGTCTTCCAATCTTTTGGGAAAGAATTGGTCCTCCACACTTCTTCGAGAATGCCATGGAGCTGTTCAGCAGTGACCTCAGGGCATTGTTTGTACACTTCCGGGAGGAGGCCATCTTCACCTGGGGCTTTGTGGTTCTTCAGGGTCTTGATCACTTTTAGTATTTTGGCTCTGGTTGGTGTATCCAGCTCGACGTCGTAGGGTTCTTTAGAAACGGCAGGTGGGAAAGCATCAGGGGCGGATGATGGGGATGGGTTTAGGAGGATCTGAAAGTGATCCTTCCATCTTGCTAAGGGCTCCCCTTCTGACAACTGATGATTTTTCCTGATCTGTCTTTAACTATTTCTGAGACAGCAGCTTTCTTACCAATGGACTCTTTCAGGATCTGGTAAAGCTTGCGGGTATCATGTGAGCGTGCTGCTTTCTCTAACGACACGGTAGCATCTTCCCACATTTGGCGGCGGTCCAGACGAACAGAGCGTTTTACCTGTCTGCACAGCTCTTTTGTTTCTTCTTTAGGGCTGCTCATCTTTTGTCTTTGCTCACCGACTATTGACAGGGTCCTAGCGGTAATCCAGTGCTGTCGTTTGATTTTTGCTTGGCCTAGGATCTCATCAGCAGTCTCTGTCATCACTGTTTTAAAGGTCTCCCATCTCTTCTCGGGGGTTGGGTTTTCATCAGAACTCAGGGCGTCAAATTGGTTAGTCAGTTCCAAATTGAGGGCCTGCCAAACTTCTTTGTCTTGGAGCTTACCGATGTCGAATCCGGCCTTGGGTTTGTTTTTCCTCCGAGTTGCAAGACGTAGCAAAATTTTACAGCAACAAGCCTGTGGTCAGACCCAGACTGTGAGCCTGTGTCCGCGCCGTTGTAAGAGCGAGAGTCCTGTACGGAGCTTCTCCAGCGCTGGCGTACGAGAATGAAGTCTATTTGAGCCTTAGTGACACCGTCATTTGAATGCCAAGTTAAAAGGTGGCTAGGTTTATGCTGAAATATGGTATTGGTGACAACAACGTGGTTCATCAAGGCGTAGTTTAACAACCTTTGCCCATTCTCGCATCTGTGACCTTGTCCAAATTTTCCCAGGACTTGTCTTGTGGTTTGGTCAGAGGGACCAACTCTTGCGTTGAAGTCTCCAGCAACAATCAAGTAATCACGTGCGGCAACAGAAGAAGACAGCTGCTGTAGCTCGCCGTAGAAATCATCCTTGGTCGTATCAGCAGCATCACGGGTGGGGGCATAGGTAGAAATCATCGACACATTTGCGGGGTTTCCTTTTAGTCTGATTCTGGCAAGTCTACAGGAGACTGGTTCCCATTCTAGGAGAGCATTTCTGGTTCTTTGGTTCATGATGAAACCAACTCCATGGAGTCCCGAATTATCCTATACTCCGGAATCATTATAAATATAATTTGTCATTCAGAGAAGCCATGACTCTCTAATTTTGTTCTTAATATAATTCCTGTTTTGTTCCACTAAATTTTTTTTTTGGTACTGTTCTAATATATGGGCAACATGCAAGAATGCAACTTGAGAAAAGCCAAGAACAGATAACACTACCCAGTAATTTCCTATCTTATGCTCTATAAACAAGGGGTTTCTCACTCCAGGAACTATATTCAAGCTTTAGTTTTTTGGGGTTTAGGAGGAAAAAAGGTACCTAGGTTAGTTTAGGTTATGTATTTATTATATGCTATGCTTTACCCCCACCCTCCTAATGTGCAAATATACAGCCAAAATTTGTTTCTAAAATATTATATTTTTATCCTATTTTGTTTTATTTCACTAGCATTAACCAAACTTAACTTCTTGCATGTTCCCCAGATATGAGAACAGTACCTTTTTTTCCTGCATTGCTTTAGTATAACAGTGTGACATCCTTTTCACTAATAAATACCCATAATTTTTTGAAGGCCTATAGGATATATGTTCTGAAAATTCAATCGATTATTATTATTGTTGCTGGTTTGCCTGTGAGTCCAGGCAATTTGATGTTCATATGTTAGTCCTAAAACTCAGCTGCCCTTGCCTGAGATTATAGGCAGGCAGACCTTATGTCACCTGTTCACCTGCAAATCCTGGCAACTTGTTGGGTCAACCAATTTTGAATGAATTTTGTGTTAGTGTAACTGTCTGAGCTTATAAACTGGGTTGCCTGTCTAAGACTTTAGGCAGGTAGACCCTATGCCACTTGTTTGCACACAAGGCCAGGCAACTTTTCAGTCAACCAATTTTCAATTAATTCTGTTTTAGTGTAACTGTCTTGGCTTATAGATTGGGTTTTCTGACTGAGGACTGCAAGTCCAGGTGACTTAGTGGTCATGTTAATCCTAAAACTTGGTCAAAATGCCTTAGACTCTAGGCAGACAGGCCTACTTGGAAAGTCTACTTGAATTACAATAGAGATGACTAAGATTTTTGGGCTGACTCACAACAGACAATGTCTATGGAACTTGCTGATGAAGAAGCATCCTAAGCCTAATTTTCCTGGTCACATAAATTCTCAGGTAGGTTGACTAAGTTTTAGGATTGATATGTGACCACCAAGTTGCCTGGGTCAATATATACAAAATCATATTATTGAGTTAGGACTAAAGTGAATACACCATTCGATGCCTACTTTTATGCTGATTATGAATATCATAAGCATTTCTATCGGAAATGAATTTCAGCCTCCCCCCCTATATAGGCTATACCTAACCTAACCCTGAATTGGCATATATAGGGGGGGGGGGCTGAAATTCATTTCCGATAGAAATGCTTATTATATTCATAGTCAGCATAAAAAAGGCATCAAATGGTGTATTCACTTTAGTCCTAACTCAATAATATGATTTCGTATATATTGACTGTTGCCTGAACTGCAATTGGAACTATGAAAGGCTATCTGTATGACTTTGTTGTTTTCTCTATGTATCAGTGGGGTAATGTAATTTCTTTTGTATGACATTTTAGTGGATCATATATTAAATAAGAAAACCAAAAAGCATTCTGTATAACTTTTTTCATGTTTCTCTATATTAATTTGATGTTTAAAAAGTCATACAGAAGACTTTATATCATTCTCCATGTTTAAAGGAAACACAATATTGCCTATTGTTTTGATTTTATAGTGCTTTGTATATAAGAGTAAATGACAATATTTGTTACTTAGAGTATAGAGAACCAATGACTTTAATAGGCCTAGTCAAACAGTGCTCACCTGAGTAATTTGTATTTCTAATATAAAAAAAGCATAAAAGGTATATGCTACTATTGTATAGTAACTATGAGGTAGATTTATATCAAAATATTCAAGCAAATCACACAGCCTACTAGGTGTCTTACCTTAGCCTACATAAGGTAGGCTATCAGTGGAAGTCATTAGGTCTGCAAAACTACCAATAGGGTAGCCTATATATTGATACTTTCTTTTAGAATCATTAATGCTTACCTTTACACTGCTTCATGGTTAAAAGATCCTGGAATGCCAAAAATCCTAGTAACATCAAGACTAGGCCTAGTCTAGCCAAGCTCTTTTCAAGAAGCATTCCTTAAAAGTATTTTTCAAAGAAAAGAGCTTTGCTGAACTAGGTTCCGATTTCTGTTTTACCAGAACATACAAGAAAACAACACTTTCTAAGGCTATATGCTGATTTATTTATTTTTTGGTCATTTTCTGCTGTTTAACAGCACATGTTCTTTATTTTTGAAATTGGCCACGAACTTTCGTATTTGAATACATTATGTAAACAGGCGATCTTTCTCCTTAAAAAATTATCGGTTTTTTCACACTAATTTAAGACGTATATGGCTGTGTAAGTTTGCACTTGACCAATTTAATGAATTAGTTTTCATTTTAGGTGACCTTGGTACTTTAAGCAGTTTTATTTATTTAGTAGACTGAAGTCGCAGGCCTTGTATATGTATATTCCTGGCCCAGTTAGGCTTGTCGAATGTTCAGCGCTGGTACCCAGATTGTTAACTGGCTACTGGATAAAAAACATCCTGTTTTTAATTCCTATTTCAAGTTTTTTATATAAAAGAGTTTGAAAACTCTACTGGATTCCGTTCAGTTTATTTTGGCGTTAAAATTTGCTTAAATATGGCCTATAATGGGTCTAAACTGTCGAAAGAATCAATTCCTTCCTTTAGAAAACAAGTGAATATGTATTTTAGATAGGACAATAGGACTTTAGAAATAAGCTATTGAGTTCCAGATTCTACAAATCCGAGTCTAGGGCTGCAGGTTCTGCCATACAGGAAGTATCCTTTAGAATCTTTCTCATCTACTTACAAGTAGCATTAACAAACACGCCCGGCTTTGATTCGACGCCTAACGATTTGACCTTCCAGACACCCATGATTAGGTGGAGAAGTCTGGCCAAACAAGTATTTCAACATAGCTTAAAGGCTATTCTAAATTTGATTTTTTTTTAATTTTATCTCATTTCTTCTTATCTGTATTCATTGCTTTTCTCTTATCTTTTGTTTTTGAGTCAGAAAAAATATGTCTTTTTATGGAGCCAAAAAGCGTGTCAGTAAATATTCGTACACAAAAAAAATATCCCTATTCTTGGCTCTCGGCAACTCTGCTCATAAGCTACTATTTCTTGTGCTGTTTTTTTCTTATCTTTGTTTGATGGATTGAAGTAGGCTAATTATATTTATGTCCTGTTTAAATGCGAAACAGGACTAAAAGCAGGAAACCGAAGTTAATTAGAAAGTTTAGTATTGTTTAATTGTCATGCTAATAGGAGCTCTTAGGCAGAGATCTTTGAAGTTCAGTTACACTAAATTACGCACTTCCAAATTACTCCAAATTGAATGTCCTTTATGTAATGTGTTTACGATGTAAATTTAGTGAGACTGTGCTCCAGATTTTAAAAGACAAAGGACATCAAGATTAAAACTCTTAGGCTGTTGGGTGCTTAATTTTTTAAACTTATTTTGTTGATTTTTCACCCACGTGTTTTTTTTTTCAATTTGGCTCTCGCAACTACCAAACACTGTATAACTAAGTAGCATAATTTTCCACAACTTACACAACATTTTCCACTACTATAATGCCTATGTTTTCCCTCTCTTGTATCGCTTAGCCATTATCTGACGGACTTTAAGAAAGTCTTACTTCGATATCCATCGATTTAAGACGCAACATCGGGTCCTATTTTACCTTTTAGTGGCTTGGAACCAGACCTATCAATTCATGTACCCCCAACAGAGGCATCACGTACAAGAGGAGGGAGACCTTCCCCCTTGGCAATGGGATCAGCCAGCTAATAAAAACATTGAGATTGTGGAGTTATGGAATGCAATCCCGCGACTTTCTGCAGTTTTTTCAACTATGTCGCGATTTTGCATCAGTTTCACCGATTTTACCTCGAGATTATCGCACTTACCCAGTGTGGTTGTATCGAACCTGTGGTGACGTCATGACTTCAAGAAGATGCTCACATTGTCTGTGGTTAGAAGACAAGCGACAGTGAGAATCCATATATAGAAGCCTGACGCTTAGCCGTGCAAGGGCCCGCTACTATATACTGTACCTTCCTGTTAAGTTTCTTAAGTTCAATTTCTGTAAATGTTTCTAGTCTCTGTTACAATTCCAGTAACAACAGAAAGACCACAGAAATTGTTATTGTAAAATAAGAACTAGCAGTTTTTTTAAGAATGGGTTGTCATATGATAATTAAGATTTAATTTACAACTTTTAGGTTCTTTATACATTTATTAAACACACTTTAACAGAAATAAAAGAACAGAAAATTAATTGAAACTAATTAATCCGACAGAATTTTGCTCTGGAGATATGCTCGTTTCATCAGCGCCATCACGTGTTTGGTGGAATGTTTGAAAATGCTCTTTTTTTAAGAATTTGGTTCCATCCGGTCCTCTTGGCTGCCTAATTATAATAACTCTGGCACCAGAATATGGCTCTTCTTTTTTGTTGTTTGCATCTCTTCTGCACGGTAGCACATACATTGGTAACTGCGACTTGGTCCCGGTTGTCGACGGTTGTTTTTTCCATTAAACTCTATTTTTCTGTGATAGGATTTATTTTTATATGGTTTTCTGCATCCGAAGTGTTAGCTCAGGCACCTTTTTTACCACTTGAAGGAGTGTATTTTTTTAAGCTAGGCTTTAAACCACGCCTCCATCAACTTATACCGAGTTTGCTGAAACGTCGATCTCGGTCAGTAAAAATGGTGGGTAAATATCACCAGACATTCGGTTAAGGTGATTATTCCCCCCTGCAGAAATAATGGTTAGCAATATTTCCGCTCGTTGAAACTGGCGGTTACGCTTAACCAAACTTACACGTTTATAATTAAAAAGATGGGCGCGTATCACTTTTGAATTCAGAATTATACAGGGAATCCTCGGAAACATAGTCCAGTCAACTCCCAACAGAGAATACTACCTGTAGGTATTTTAACTCTCCTAGTGAACAGGGAACTGAATACTATAACCTTAGCAATAACATATCTACATTGGATACATTCCGGGAGCTTTGAAGAGACAATTCAATACGGGCAACTCAACGCAGTGATAGCTCGACAAAAGTAAATCAACCCAGGTCAATGCCAAAAACGAACAGTAGTTTTTGAAAAGTGGTTTAATAGCATAGAGGAAAAAACTGCTGCCCCCTTATATTTTCAGTGATCAGTTTAATTTCAAAATCCGGTAGGAATTAATAATATTCCGTTTTATGGCCCACTGCAGCTCAGACGCCCGAATGACCCATAATTGCGCATGGCTGCGACGCTACTGGTTGTGGAGGATGCTTTGGCTGTAATCGCAGAGACAGAGAAGAAGATAGGGTGACAGGTTCTACAGATAAGATGGTAGGGGAGCTGAGTAGATTGTATATATGGAATTTGCTTAGACGTATAGGAATTACCATGCTATTTGCTTAGACGTATAGGA
>JAQQPU010007661.1:0-20638 GCA_029168905.1 Artemia sp. Kazakhstan ARC1039 | reverse complement strand
ACTATGTTCCTTCCCATGCTATTCTATAGGACTACGTTCCTTCCCATACTATTCTATAGGACTACTTTCCTTCCCATGCTATTCTATAGGACTATATTCCTTCCCATGCTATTCTATAGGACTATGTTCCTTCCAATGCTATTTGGGGACACTATATTCCTTCCAATGCTATTCTAGTACACTATGTTCCTTCCTATGTTATTCTATGGGACCTCTACACGTGATTAAACACGTTTTGAGAGTATAATTGTTTTTTGTTTTTTATAAATCGAAAACTAGAAATTGTCAAATTGCGTATTTAGGAATGATTTTGTAGGAAAAGCTGTCTATCACCCGTGCATTATCCACTGTTCCGTTTCTTTGAAGTATGTGCTATCAGGAGTGGTTTCTGATTTTTTTGGACAATTGCCTTTAGTCAATATTAGTTTGATAGGAATGTGTTGGCATATAGCATTTGTGAATTGGATCTTATGAAGGTGGAGAAAAAAGTGGTTTAGCATTTACGAATTGGACTATACGAACGATATTAATTGAATAATAGGGAAAAACAGAGCCAGATAGCATTTGCGAATTAGATCATATGAATGTGGAGAAAAAAGGGGTTTAGCATTTGCGAATTGGACTATACGAAATATATTAATTGAATAATATGGAAAAAACAGAGCTAGATATCATTTGCGAATTGGATCGTATGAAGGTGGAGAAAAAAAGGGTTTAGCATTTGCGAATTGGACTATACGAACGATATTAATTGAATAATAGGGAAAAAACAGAGCTTGATAGCATTTGCGAATTGCATCATATGAAGGTGGAGAAAAAAGGGTATAGCATTTGCGAATTGGTGATTATCAGTTAAGGTAACCCCTCGGGGTTGTTAACTCATAGCTTATTTATTATAAATTTGGAACAATATCAGTCTATGGAAATGGTTAACGATGATAAAATGGTCTTATGACTTGACCTAGCTTTACTTCTTCGATGTGTTCTGTATAATACACAAGTGATGTTTGAACAGTGTTGTCAATTTAAAATCGAGTTTAACGTTATAGTATACTAAAAAGTTGATACTACGCGAGATGTAGATGGCAAGAAAAGAATTTTAATAATGGATAGCTTTACCTTTTCGATGTGTTCTGTATAATGCACAAGTGGCGTTTGAACAGTTTTGTATTAAAATAGAGTTTAACGTTATAGTATACTAAAAAATTGCTACTAAGAGAGATGTAGAAGGCAAGAAAAGAATTTTAATAGTGGATAGCTTTACTTCTTCTATGTGTTCTGTATAATATATAAGTGGCGTTTGAACAGTGTTGTTAGTTTAAAATAGAGTTTAACGTTATAGTATACTAAAAAGTTGATACTAAGAGAGATGTAGATGGCAAGAAAAGAATTTTAATACCTAGTTTAAGGTATCAGGTCGAAAATGGTAAAACTTAACTTTAAAGTTTTTTGAACATTTTAGTTGTTCATCATAGAAAGGCAGTTTAGTCTGGGAAAAGGATACCTAGTTTAAGGTATCAGGTCGAAAATGGTAAAACTTAACTTTAATGTTTTTTGAACATTTTAGTTGTTCATCATAGAAAGGCAATGTAGTCTGGGAAAAGGATACCTAGTTTAAGGTATCAGGTCGAAAATGGTAAAACTTAACTTTAATGTTTTTTGAACATTTTAGTTGTTCATCATAGAAAGGCAGTGTAGTCTGGGAAAAGGATACCTAGTTTAAGGTATCAGGTCGAAATTGGTAAAACTTAACTTTAAAGTTTTTTGAACATTTTAGTTGTTCATCCTAGAAAGGCAGTGTAGTCTGGGAAAAAGACACCTAGCTTAAGGCATCAGATCGAAAATGGTAAAACTTAACTTTAAAGTTTTTTGAACATTTTAGTTGTTCATCATAGAAAGGCAGTGTAGTCCTGGAAAAGGATACCTAGTTTAAGGTATCAGGTCGAAAATGGTAAAACTTAGTGTAGTCTGGGAAAAAATTTTAACTAGAAATGTCTGAAAAGTGTTTTGCTGGGAGATAGGGCGATGGTAGCCGGCTGTCATAGAGTAGTTATAGTGTGATAGTTTGGGGGCGTATTGCTTACAAAAAACCCGAGTGGATGATTTGAAAATAAAATTTTTAACGAGAAATGGCTGAAAAGCGTTTTGGGGGAGATACGGGTTGATGGCAGAAGGATGTCTTAGCGTAGTTATAGTGTGATAGTGGGGGGCAAATTACTTGCGAAAAAAACCTGAATGAATGAGTTGAAATAAAATTTTTCACTAGAAATGGCTGAAAAGTGTTTTGGGGGAGATAGGCGATAACAGAGGGGTGTCTTAGCGTAGTTATAGTGTGATATTGGGGGGCGAATTGAAGCCTAAAATCTGAGCTAATAAGGGCTTATGACCTTAAACTCTAGTTTTTGTAAGAAAATTATGGAAAATACAATTCTCTGGTTCAAATGTGAAACTTAAGTCCATTTTTGGATCGAAAAATAAAACTATTTTCGTAAAATCTGAGCTAATAATAGTTTTTGACCGTAAACTATAGTTTTTTGTAAGAAAAGTATGGAAAATACAGATCGTTGACTCATAGGTGAAACTTAAGTCCAGTTTTGGATC
Source organism: Artemia sp. Kazakhstan ARC1039 (assembly GCA_029168905.1). Taxonomy (NCBI): domain Eukaryota; kingdom Metazoa; phylum Arthropoda; class Branchiopoda; order Anostraca; family Artemiidae; genus Artemia; species Artemia sp. Kazakhstan ARC1039. The sequence continues at coordinate 18,037 of JAQQPU010007661.1, read as the reverse complement.
GAAAAAAGAGCTATTTCTGTAAAATCTGAGCTAATAAAGGTTTTTGACCGTAAACTCTAGTTTTATGTAAGAAAATTATGGAAAATACAATTCTCTGGTTCAAATGTGAAACTTAAGTCCATTTTTGGATCGAAAAATAAAACTATTTCCGTAAAATCTGAGCTAATAAGGGTTTTTGACCGTAAACTCTAGTTTGTTTCTGTAAGAAAATTATGGAAAATACAATTCCCTGATTCAAATGTGAAACTTAAGTCCATTTTGGATCGAAAAATAAAACTATTTCCGTAAAATCTGAGCTAATAGGGATTTTTGACCGTAAACTCTAGTTTCTTGTAAGAAAATTATGGAAAATACAATTCATTGGCTCATAGGTGAAACTTAAGTCCAGTTATGGATCGAAAAATAAACTATTTCTGTAAAATCTGAGCTAATAAGGGTTTTTGACCGTAAACTCTAGTTTTTTTGTAAGAAAATTTTGGAAAATACAATTCTCTGGTTCAAATGTGAAACTTAAGTCTATTTTTGGATCGAAAAATAAAACTATTTCCGTAAAATCTGAGCTAATAAGGGTTTTTGACCGTAGACTCTAGTTTCTTGTAAGAAAATTATGGAAAATACAAATCTCTGGTTCAAATGTGAAACTTAGGTCCATTTTGGATCGAAAAATAAAACTATTTCCGTAAAATCTAAGCTAATAAGGGTTTTTGACCGTAAACTCTAGTTTTTTGTAAGAAAATTATGGAAAATACAATTCTTTGGCTCATAGGTGAAACTTAAGTCCAGTTATGGATCGAAGAATAAACTATTTCTGTAAATCTGAGCTAATAAGGGTTTTTGACCGTAAACTCTAGTTTTTTGTAAGAAAATTATGGAAAATACAATTCTCTGGTTCAAATGTGAAACTTAAGTCCAGTTATGGATCGAAAAATAAACTGTTTCTGTAAAATCTGCGCTAACAAGGGTTTTTGACCGTAAACTCTAATTTTTTGTAAAAAAACTATGGAAAATACAATTCTCTAGTTTAAATGTGAAACTTAAGTCTATTTTTGATCGAAAAATAAAACTATATCCGTAAAATCTGAGCTAATAAGGGTTTTTGACCGTAAACTCTAGTTTTTTGTAAGAAAATTATGGAAAATACAATTCTCTAGTTTAAATGTGAAACTTAAGTCTATTTTTGATCGAAAAATAAAACTATATCCGTAAAATCTGAGCTAATAAGGGTTTTTGACCGTAAACTCTAGTTTTTTGTAAGAAAATTATGGAAAATACAATTCTTTGGCTCATAGGTGAAACTTAAGTCCAGTTATGGATCGAAGAATAAACTATTTCTGTAAATCTGAGCTAATAAGGGTTTTTGACCGTAAACTCTAGTTTTTTGTAAGAAAATTATGGAAAATACAATTCTCTGGTTCAAATGTGAAACTTAAGTCCAGTTATGGATCGAAAAATAAACTGTTTCTGTAAAATCTGCGCTAACAAGGGTTTTTGACCGTAAACTCTAATTTTTTGTAAAAAAATTATGGAAAATACAATTCTCTAGTTTAAATGTGAAACTTAAGTCTATTTTTGATCGAAAAATAAAACTATATCCGTAAAATCTGAGCTAATAAGGGTTTTTGACCGTAAACTCTAGTTCTTTGTAAGAAAATTATGGAAAATACAATTCTCTGGTCAAATGTGAAACTTAAGTCCATTTTTGGATCGTAAAATAAACCTATTTCCATAAAATCTGAGCTAATAAGGGTTTTTGACCGTAAACTCTAGTTGTTTTTTTTGTAAGAAAATTATGGAAAATACAATTCTCTAGTTCAAATGTGAAACTTAAGTCCAGTTTTGGATACTCATAATGATGAGGACTGTTAGTTCTAATTCAATATTTTTTTCATAAAAACAAACTATTTTTTTTAAACTTCGAAATTATTCAACTTTATTTATTTTTTATTTATTTGTTTTGTACGTATCTTAAAATGACAAAATATGCTTACGGCTCTAACAATTGTACTCTATGATTGCTCAGAGACACGATTTGGCTTTCCCACTGGTATTCTATGTCCGGTTATCGACACTACCTAGTCTATTGCATGTATTAAATTAGTATTTTTTACGCAGTGGAACGATAAACACATAAGTCATATCTTAAAAAAAAGTGAAGATGGAGCATTTTAATAAAGTGTGTTCACATGACAATGTTATTGTAACATTGAATGCCGACAAGGAGAAGTATTTAAACTATGAAACAAGTGCAAGTGGTAGCACGATTGGAAATGTGTGCATGCATTGTCATGGCAGTAAGGAATTAAATTTCTTTGGAATACCGAAAAAATCCAACTCTTATGTTGGTGGCTATGCGAGATTGAGATCTCCAGAGATGATTGCACTCAAAGAGAATGCCATCATAAAAATAATCGTTGATGGTAGAGGACAACTCCTCGCTACTGTTGCAGGTAACACATTACCTACTGATGCATCCAATCGTCAGCTTTCGGGTATTAGCATTCAACGGAAGGTCAAAAAAAGAAAGGCCTACTCTTCTACTAATATCGTAAACCATATCCTGTCTACGTTCCGAAACTGTTACCTGTGTTAAAATAATGTGATAATAGATAGTGAAATTGCCAGAAAAAATAAAAAGGCATTGGCAGAAAATATCACTATAGAATATAAAGATGAATCGATGAAAAACAAAGCACCAGCAGACGTTACTGCCATTGATGAAACAGTCAATGAACCAAATAATACCAAAGACGAAAGCATATTTAGCCTGTTGATGACACACCAGTAAAAATTGTGTAAGACTCAAAATGGAATAATGATTAATCTACTGATTACGAACTAAGAGAAGACAATAGCTACAATATCAAGAGAGAACATGGTGAACTATTTTATGGAACAGATTCAAAATGTCCAAAGTTAATCATTGATATTAATAATGTATCATAATATATTTTTGTATTAATATTCTACATAGCATTATTTCATTAGAAATATATTATGCATTACATTGTTATGTGTACATTATTTTTAGAGTAAGCTAGCATATCAAACGTTTAGAATGTCTATTAAAACATCGGAGATATAAGAAAAGGAATTTTCATACATCTATTGTCAGACACATGGGATAACATTGACAAAATCTAGGTATCAGAATGAATAAATTCTTTATCAACATCCGTTGTTGGATATGTCATTATGATAAAATTGTAACTAAGTTAGGAAGTAAGTAAGTAACAAACTCTTTCTTGAATTCACCTCTTGGATACACAATACAGAAATTTAATTCGGGAAATTATGAAAAAAATTGAATAAATTCCTTATTACCATTCATTATCGATTGAAGTCGCTTCCTAGACAGACAATACAGCAATTTCACAAAATCTATGTATAAGAGTGATTAAATTCTATATCAACATCCATTTCTCGGATACATAGGAAAAAGTTGAAAAAATCTAAGTGTTAGAGTGAATAAATTTTATATATTAACATCTTTTGTCAGATACATCAGATAAAATTGACAGAATCTAAGTTTCAGAGTGAATAATTTTTTTTTATCCACATCCTTTGTCAGATACATCAAATAAAATCGACAAAATTTAAATTTCGGAATCAATAAATGCTTTAACAACATCCTTTATCGGATATGTCGGATAAAATTGACAAAATCTAAGTATCAGAGTGACTAAATTCTATATCAGCATCCTTTTCTCGGATACATAGGATAAAATATCGGATACAATTGACAAAATCTAAGTATCAGATTGATGAAATTCTATATCAACATCCCTTTCTCAGGTACATGGGAATAAAATTGACAAAATGTAAGTATCTGATAGACTAAATTCTATATCAGCATCCCTTTCTCGGGTACATGGGATAAAATTGACAAAATCTAAGTATCAGAGTGAATAATTTATTTTTTATCTTCTATCAGTTACAACAATTATAATTAAAAAAAACAAAATATCAGAGTGAATAAATGCTTTTTCAACATCCTTTGTCGGATATGTTGTTTAAAATATGGAAAGTCGACATAGCTTTATTTCATTTTTTAAGGTTAATTTAGACGAGGTTACGTGCGCGACTTCAGTTTCACCTATGAGTAAACCGTATTTTCCATTATTTTCTTACAAAAAACTATAGTTTACGGTCAAAAACCCTTATTAGCTCAGATTTTACGGAAACAGATTTATTTTTCGATCCAAAAATGGACTTAAGTTTCACATTTGAACCAGAGAATTGTATTTTCCATTGTTTTCTTACAAAAAAACTAGAGTTTACGGTCATAAACCCTTATTAACTCAGATTTTCGGCTAGCAACTCGCCCCCCACTATCACACTATAACTACGCTAAGACACCCCTCTGTCATCGCCCCATCTCCCCCAAAACACTTTTCAGCCATTTCTAGTTAAAAATATTATTTCAACTCATTCATTCGGGTTTTTTCGCAAGCAATTCGCCCCCCACTATCACACTATAACTACGCTAAGACATCCTTCTGCCATCAACCCGTCTCTCCCCCAAAACACTTTTCAGTCATATCTCGTTAAAAATTTTATTTCCAAGTCATCCACTCGGGTTTTTTGTAAGCAATACGCCCCCAAACTATCACACTATAACTACTCTATGACAGCCGGCTGTCATCGCCCCATCTCCCAACAAAAGACTTTTCAGACATTTCTAGTTAAAAAATTTTCCCAGCCTACACTAAGTTTTACCATTTCGACCTGATACCTTAAACTAGGTATCCTTTTCCCAGACTACACTGCCTTTCTATGATGAACAACTAAAATGTTCAAAAAACTTTAAAGTTAAGTTTTACCATTTTCGACCTGATACCTTAAACTAGGTATCCTTTTCCCAGACTACACTGCCTTTCTATGATGAACAACTAAAATGTTCAAAAAACTTTAAATTTAAGTTTTACCATTTTCGACCTGATACCTTAAACTAGGTATCTTTTTCCCAGACTACACTGCCTTTTTATGATGAACAACTAAAATGTTCAAAAAACTTTAAAGTTAAATTTTACCATTTTTGACCTGATAACCTTAGACTAGGTATTAAAATTCTTTTCTTTCCATCTACATCTCTCTTAGTATCAACTTTTTAGTATACTATAACGTTAAACTCTATTTTAAACTGACAACACTGTTCAAACGCCACTTGTGTATTATACAGAACACATCGAAGAAGTAAAACTATCCATTATTAAAATTCTTTTCTTGCCATCTACATCTCTCTTAGTATCAACTTTTTAGTATACTATAACGTTAAACTCTATTTTAAATTGACAACTCTGTTCAAACACCACTTGTATATTATACAGAACACATCGGAGAAGTAAAGCTAGGTCAAGTCATAAGACCATTTTATCATCGTTAACCATTTCCATAGATTGATATTTTTCCAAATTTATAATAAATAAGCTATGAGTTAACAACCCCGAGGGGTTACCTTAACTGATAATCACCAATTCGCAAATGCTATACCCTTTTTTCTCTACCTTCATACGATCCAATTCGTAAATGCTATCTAGCTCTGTTTTCTTCCCTATTATTCAATTAATATCGTTCGTATAGTCCATTTCGCAAATGCTAAACCCCTTTTTTATCCACCTTCATACGATCCAATTTGCAAATGTTATCTAGCTCTGTTGTTTTCCCTATTATTCAGTTAATATCGTTCGTGTAGTCCAATTTGCAAATGCTAAACCCTTTTTTTTCTCCACCTTCATACGATCAAATTCGCAAATGGTATCTAGCTCTGTTTTTTTCCCTATTATTCAATTAATATCGTTCGTATAGTCCAATTTTCAAATGCTAAACCCTTTTTTTCTCCACCGTCATGCGGTCCAATTCGCAAATGCTATCTAGCTCTGTTTTTTTCCCTAATATTCAATTAATATCGTTCGTATAGTCCAACTCGGAAATGCTAAACCCCTTTTTTCTCCACCTTCATACGATCCAATTAGAAAATGCTATCTAGCTCTGTTTTTTTCCCTATTGTTCAATTAATATCGTTCGTATAGTCCAATTTGCAAATGCTAAACCTTTTTTTCCACCTTTATACGATCCAATTCGCAAATGCTATCTGGCTCTGTTTTTTCCCCTGTTATTCAATGAATATCGTTCGTATAGTCCAATTCGCAAATGCTAAACCCCTTTTTTTCTCCACCTTAATACGATCCAATTCACAAATGTTATCTGCCGACAAATTCCTAACAAACTAATCTTGACTAAAGGCAATTGTCCAAAAAAATCAGAAACCACTCCTGATAGCACATATTTCAAAGAAATGGAATAGTCGATAATGCATGGGTGATAGACAGCTTTTCCTACAAAATCATTCCTAAATACGCAATTTGACAATTTCTAGTTTTCGATTTAAAAAAAAAACAATTATACTCTCAAAACGTGTTTAATCACATGTAGAGGTCCCATAGAATATTATAGGAAGGAACATAGTGTACTAGAATAGCATTGGAAGGAACATAGTGTCCCCAAATGGCATTGGAAGGAACATAGTCCTATAGAAGAGCATGGGAAGGAACATAGTCCTATAGAATAGCATGGGAAGGAACGTAGTCCTATAGAATAGCATGGGAAGGAACGTAGTCCTATAGAATAGCATGGGAAGGAACATAGTNATGGGAAGGAACGTAGTCCTATAGAATAGCATGGGAAGGAACATAGTCCTATAGAATAGCATGGGAAGGAACATAGTCCTATAGAATAGCATGGGAAGGAACATAAACTGCTGGAATAGCATAGGAAGGAACATAGTGTCCCCAAATAGCATGGGAATTCCTATACGTCTAAGCAAATAGTATGGTAATTTCTATACGTCTAAGCAAATTCCATATATACAAATTACTGAGCTGGTTGGTATATAGAGGTTTGAGATAGAGTGTGATGGTGTCATTTGGGTAGTTCTGGCAATAGAGATGCAAATTGAGCGTCTGAAAGTGTGGATAATGAAGAAGAACTTGATGGAGCCTCCAGAGAGGACTTTGAATTCAGAGGCGTGCTAGGGTATTCAATAACCGAGAACAATGTCAGTTTTTACGCCCCACCTACCATCATCACTACCACTATTTAAGTAAACAAAATAGTAAAAAGAAAACTCAGCTCCCCCCCCCCAGGTAAGAGCCTGCGCCTAAGAGAGTCAACCCCCTAGCCTCCCTCCCTTGCTACACCACTGATAGAATTTGTGGGGATTGGGGGGAAAGTTTAGAATAGATATATTGCTCTTTCCTAAGCCAGCACAGCTGTGTACTTAGATTTACTGAATGACGAGGTGAGTGAAAATGTTCAGTTAATGTCAGCTTTTGTGTGTCTTTATGGAGACATTCTTATGTACAGTCAAAAATCGATTTAGTCAATTTGGCTGCTTAAGATTAACTAGAGTTTTAACAAAATGTTTTATTAATATATTTTTGTATTAAACATTCTTTTAGAAAAGATTCTTGTGTGTGTGTGTAAAGTCAAGAGTTTATCAAGTGCTTTGATGCGAAAACCTCAAAAACTACAGATAGTAGAAATGGTCGGATGACCTCCGAAAGGCACAAGTGTCTAGTTCCCTTCGTGTAAATAAATTAAATTTATTCTAGTAGTATGCAACTTGAAGACAAAATAGGATTGGAATCCGGAAGCAAGAACTAATTGAAAAGTTTGACATTGTTTAAGAACTGTTATAATGAGATTTCTAAGTCAGGGGATGGAATATTTCAGAAAGGAGTTTTACGCTGAATTACACATTTCTGAACAATCATAAATTCAAAGCTTTCCTGGGAGCTTTTTAAGTGGAGTTAAAGAACATATATTGTTCAGGAGTTATTATAGTTATTACGGCAAGGAAGGCAGATAAATGGAGTTTATAATGATGCATGGAGTTGGAGTTGATAATGATAATGGTACATACAGATGGAGCTAATAATCAAACAGTTCGTGGTAACGAACTGTAAGTAAGCAGCTTCCCGGCTTAGTAGTAACCGAAACTCTAAAAATTTTGATACCAGTAGATACATTAAAAGAATCGGATTTTTATGCGGATTTCAAATATATAAGTTTCATCAAATTTAGTCTAGCCCATCAAAAGTTACGAGCCTGAAAAAAATTTGCCTTATTTTCAAAAAAAGGGGGAAACACCCGCTAAAAGGGATAAAATCTTAATTAAAATCAAACCATCAGATTCAGTGTAACAGAAAATCTACTGTAGATGTTTCAAACTTCTATCTGCAAAAATGTGAAATTTTGTATTTTTTGCCAGAAGAAAGATCACGGATGGGTGTTTTTTTCAGGGGTCATTGTATCGTTCCAGTAGTCCTAGAATATCGAGAGAGGGCTCATTAAAACTGAAATTAAAATTTTTAGTGCTCCTTTTAAGTGGCCAAAAAAATTGGAGGGCAACTTGCCCCCTCCCACGCTCATTTTCTTCCCAAGGTCATCCAATCAAAATTTTGAGGTAGTCTTTTTGTTCAGCATAGTCAAAAATCTAATAAATATGTCTTTGAGGATGACTTAGTCCCCCACAGTTCCCGGGGGAAGGGCTGCAGTTTATGAACTTTGCCCATTGTTTACATATAATATTGGTTATTGGGAAGCATACAGATGTTTTCAGGAGGGATTTTTTCTGGGTGGGGGAGGGGTCGGAGGAGGCGAATTATGTGCGAGGATCTTTCCATAGAGGTGTTTCCTTGGGGAACGTGACATTTCTGTGAAGGGGGCGCTGGATTTCTCAGCATTATTTAAAAAAATGACCAGAAATTAAATAAAAAAAACAAGTTTTTTCAACCGAAAGGAAAGAGCAACATTAAAAACTTAAAACCAACAGAAATTATTACGTATATGAGGGGATTTGCCCCCTAGTCAATACGTCGCTCTTTACGCTAATTTTTTTTAGTACTTTCAAAAGAGCTATCTATTCTAATTAAACGGCCCTTGTGATTCAGGGATTTGTGATTCGAACAAAATTCGAACTTTAGCGCCTTTTTTTGTGCTGTGTTCTTTAACTACGTATTTGCAAAAAAAAAACTATAAAAATGGAAAAAATTGCTTTGACCTCTTTTTTCGGTCATAAATTCACAAGAAAGGTCTTGGAGGAAAATCCACACAGTATCGCAAGTTTCAATAAAGGGCAATTTTGAATTTAGACAGGATATCTCACATAAAATTATCTTTAGAATTAAATTTAATTAGAATTTAGAATTAATTTCCTTAAAATTAATTCTGTGAGCCAAGGTTTAATGAGGACTTTTGTAGGTAAATGATAGTTTATTTCCAATCAAAATATAAAAAATCCCGTATGTGGAGTTTTTATTCACATCTTTTCGTTGTTTTTGAAGTTGGTGAGTGCTTGAAAACTATTGCAATTACTTTGACCGATTTATTAACCTTTTTTTCTACAACCTACTTTGAAGCCACTGTCATTGTAGGTGGTTAATCATAGTTTTTTCTTTTTATATTTTAAGTGGATATCTAAATAAGACAGCGTAAAAGGCCACTCTTTGAAATTTTCGTTATAATAATATTATAAATTGAAAAAAAATAAAAGAAATATTAGAGAAGCATTACTTCACTAGTTTCTTAAGCAATACAACCTTATTTGAAGCCACTGTCAATGTAGGTGGCTAATGATAGTTTTTTTAAGTGACTATCTAAAAATAGACAGCGTAAAAGATCAGTCTTTGAGGTTTTCATTATAATAATATTATAAATTTTAAAAAAATATTAAAGATTTATCGAAATATTATTATAGTAATTATTCCCTTGCGACTTGCGGGATTGAACCTGAAATCCTCCGGTCAGTAGGCACGGTTTACTCCAATGCGCCGCCACAAGGGTACTTGATGATTGTATTATTTTTAAAGTTTATGTTAATTGGAAGAATCATAAGTTGCTATTTTTAATCATTTCATGCTGTCCTGTTAGCTTAAAGCTTCACTTAGGTGCATGTACGACAAAGTTGCCAAAATATTTTATATGGGACTCCTTTTTCTAACAGTTTTTTTGTAAGGAGCTGTTACTGGAATTGTAATTGTAATTGAATTGTTATTGGAGAACAGAGACTAGAAAAATTTAAAGAAATGGAACTTAACAGAAAGGTACCGTAGATAGTAGCGAGCCCTTGCGCGTCTACGCGTCAGGATTCTATATATGGAATCTCATTATCGCTTGTCTTCTAACCGCAGACAATGTGATTATCTTCTTGATGTCATGACGTCACCACAGGTTTAATACAACCACCCTGGGTAAAAAACGAATTTTAACCTAAAGTTGTGACCTATTTAGTTCGTTCTTATGGGCAGAAATTTCAATGTGCCAGTTTTAAGAAAGAAAAATACTATGCAGCTGATTTTGAGGCTGAGCCTTGGCACGGCTATGCCGCAGGCTTGTATATATTGATTCTCGTTGTCGCTTAACTTCTATGTGTAAGCAATTTGCGCCTCTTCTTGATGTCATGGTGTCACCATAGGTTCGATACAACCACCATACGAAAAATACAAATTATCATAGGCAGGATAATATGCAAAAATATCTATTATCACCAAATATCAAGTGATTTTCTCATTTTTGAACAGATTTTTGTGAAAATCGGTTCTTTATTATGCTGTGCTCTTTAACTACGTATTTGCAAAAAAAAACTATAAAACAGGAAAAATGTCTTTGCCCTTTTTTTGTTTTTTTCGGTCGTAAAGTTCACAATAAAAGGTCTCGGTGGGAAATCCACACAGTATCACAAGTTTCAACACAGGTCGATTTTGAATTCAGACAGGATATCTCACATAAAAATGTCCTTTAGAATTAGATTTAATTAGAGTTTAGATTTAGAATTAGAATTAATATCCTTAAAATTATCACTGTGAACCAAAGTTTACAGAAGACTTTTGTAGGTGGTTAATGATAGTTTGTTTCCCAAAAGTAAACTGAAAGAGAAATTACAGTAAAATATCGTTCAGTATTTCTTTATAAAAACTTCGAAAAGGAGTAATTCGATTGGAAATTGAAGAGGCTAGTGCAATTTTTAATAGTCGATAGTGATTGCAGGGCAACTAACCCCCTCCCCACGCCAATCATTTTTCCAAATACTTACAGTCATAATTTTGACATAGCCATTTTGTTCATTAAATACTTTCTAAGACCATGCTGGCTATAAGTAGTATGTGCCCTTGGAAGAAAGCAGGCGCTATATGCCATTGAAAGGGAGTACGTAGTCCCTGAGCCCTGAGGTCAAGGTCACTGGGGAAAACCCAGAAATGTTTTTGTCAACAGAGACCTTGGGAAAAACCCTAGTTACATAACATGTTTTTGTGAACAATTTTGGGAAAAGTTAATTAGTTTCTCAACAGGGGGAAAACCTAGTTACTTAACTGATTTGTCAACAGGATTTGGGGAAAAACCCCATAGCCTTGGAAAATACTCTATATAAAGTGGGAAAGAGTTAGTTAGTGTCACAGTTCTGAATTGGATTTTGTTCGATAGTTTTATTGTGAATATTATTTTGTTTTCTTTGGAATATTACAAAAATGTGTAATTTCAATGTATTGAACATTAAGAGACAGGAGGAAGAGAATAGTGATGAAGTGAAGAAAAGAGCTGCAAATGTTGCAGTAGAAATAGCACCAGGGAGCAGATTAACTTTCGAGTGGGATGAGATGTTCAGTAGATATGTAATATCTCTGAGTCGATTCAAGATGGATGAACAGTTATGTTTTGCAGCCAAAGTGAATATAATGAATATATCTACCTTACAAGCAGGTTTGAATGCAATTGTTGAGCATATAGAGAAAAATGGACTGAGTTATTTATTGAAAAAGCCATAANAAAAAAAAATGAATGTATTTGAGAAAGAAACAATCATGCAGAACCTTGTCACTTTGGAAAAATGTTTAAATCTAAATGACCGGTTTAAGAAATTGTCGGTGCAGAGGAGAATCTTCAGTCAAAGAATGGTTGATGACATCATGAAACGGGACTCTCCAACCTTGGATTATTGTATGAGGCTTTTACATCGTGGTCCCAATGCATTCACTCAATTTATTGACATACTGATTGAAACAAAACAAAATAGTATTGTAGATTTGCTTTTGAACATTACATAGATTTCCAAAAAAAAACAAAAAACAATAGGAACAGTTTGTATGGAAAATCTAAAACCTCACATTCCAATGAAGCGAATAGAACGGGAAATAAATCCCGCTCAAACATGTTTAAAATGTGACGTCACCTGTTTACTCCTCCTCCTCCTCCTCCTATTTTGTCTTTAGGAAATCTGAAGCGAGTACTCGAAGTAAAAGAAAGAAGAACACTCTTTCTGGGAGAGTAGTTAGTTTGTAATCTGCAGTCTGTGTGTCAATAGTGAAGAAAATGTACTACATATGTCCTCTATGTTTATATACATTGGGCAGTTGGTCTTCCTGTGAGAATTGCACTACTGTCAGTGAATATGATGAAAAGTGTAGATTGTGCAATCCATGCAAACTTCACCGAGGATATGCCATTAAAATTAAAGATTGTAATTCATGCCTTGAAGACGTTTGCGATTCTCATGTCAGAGGATTCCTATGTTCAAACTGTCACTATGATAAATGTAATCAGTGGGAAAATACCTATCCTGGTATGATTAGAAAAAATTCGAAACGATCATTTAGTCTATTCTTGAGAGACTGGTATCGTCGTGAATTTAAATTATATTGGGAAGAAGAATTTGGACCACGCTTCAAGTGTCAAAATAAGAAAAGAGTGTGGTTTCTACGACATCGTTGTGAAGATACTGGATGTTATGATTATAAACCTACGGATTTTTATTTGGCAGTTACGGAGAGTGATTTTTCATTTGAGAATTCTGTTTGTGACATTGCATCAAGTACACAAATTGAAACACGTGAATTTTACAATATAAATGAAAAAAGTATCATTGACTACACAAAGAGATACGATAAGAGTGAAACTACATTGTATTGTACTAAATGTGATCCTGACTTTTCCCTACTTGATCAATACAAAGTGAATGTAAATGATCTACCACCACTAGTTGTCGTCGACAATGATGATTATCTACATGTAGAAGAAGAAGAATAAATCTAAACAAAAAAAAACATTTTTTGTTATGTATATACATGTTTTATTAATAAACAAATTTACATACATTTTTAAAACACTTTACTCGTAGGGCACTAAAATCAATATTATACAATTCTGAGAGCATATTCTCCACTACAAAGTCGTTCAGACGTGGATTGTCTACGTAAATTTTGAGAAACTGCTTGTAAGTATAGCCACGACATCTGAAAACGAAATATAGTAGCGCATGAAAACCACAGCTTTTAGTCGATAGATCCTGCACTCTCTTCCGGTTTTGAATAATAGGTTTCCCACTGCTTTCAATATAGGTTTTAATATGGACACCATAGAATGTATATGGGAATCCGAGAGGATCGAAAAATTCAATAGTTTTCGTTGTTTGAAAGATGCACAACCAGTGTCCAGTATTTCTTATATTCGATGGACTGCTATTAACAATGATAATGGTATGAGTACCACCTTGAATTTTGTCAAGGAAATCCGAGGGTAGACAATAGGATTTGTATTTGGACATGAATGGATCCAAGTTAAATACATCAATTATTTGATTCGTGTTCATGGTGCCAAGTCTAGTAGAACACTACCATCGGGAGTGATCTCCCAATAGGTTTCAAATTGACATAGCGATATTAACGTAATGCTTTCAGTCAAGGCATCGGCGAATGTGCACTCTAAACGTACACTCCCTGTTCTAAAAACAGTCAAATCCTGGGTGCCAGACAAGTCTAAAACAATTACACCATGAGTTTTTGAAAACATTGAATCAGTTATTCCATTTTCAAATAGTTGTGAATCATGATCTAGTGATTGCATTGTCAATTCATAGAGAGTTCTGTAGGATTTGTTATCAAATGATAAATTGTACAGAGGAACTCCATTCACTTTGCACACAAGACTGGACAAACCAAAAAAATTAAAATCATGAGGGGATGTGGTCCAGGACCCAACGGCGCTAGCACTCCTTACAAAGGCCAATGCGAGTTTCGAGGGGATTTCCCCACTGATAAATGACGAATCAGTATAATTCCGAGAACCTGTAGCAATGTGACGTTGATTGGTAACTGTATGAGGAACGAGCAGTTTAATGTTGTTACCGTTGGCTCTCAGTTTTTCCACTGCCAATGCAACAGAACTCATGACCTGTTGTTTTCGCACATGAAGTACTGCTGAAGTGAGATTGACCGTTGCATCAGGTGCTCCAGCAATTGTTTTTCTCAAAATGAAATTACCTGGAGCAAGTTGTAACTTTATGTCAATCTTAACGTTGGGTGGTAACCATTGGGAAATATTAAATATTTCATGATTTAATTTACCAACCAAATGATACTCCTTGGTCACTGCTGTAGTCAGCTCACCATCAGTGTCAACATTTAATCTATATTCATAGCCTATTGCATGACCTCTCAATTCCTTGTATGATTTTGGTGTCATCAACATAAATTGTATATAGCTTGCATAGTTTGACAAATTATTGCTAGTGCTCACCAATGTTCCATTAATGTATACATTAATTTGTCTGAACAAGTTGTGTAGAATACAGTTTTCATAGGATAGACCATCAACAGCACTAGGCGTTTGATTGTCAGACTTTTTCTTCACCACAACATTTAAATCAATAAATGTGGATGACAAATCAATGAAATAATCTTCATTGGAAAATATTTGAAAGTGTATATTTTCCGAGAGGGGTTGCTGCGGATGAAATTGTTCATAGTAACTATGCTTGACACTGACATCAACATTTTCAGCATTGAATAGATTTAATGATGAAGTAATCGATGGTTGTGATTCTTTATGAGGGAGATAAGTCATCTTATGAGAAAAAATCTTGTTTTGATTTAACAATCTTTTTCTTCTTCTTTTTCTTGATGCTTTTTCTTTTCAAAATTGTTGTTGTTGATGATGGCTTACGCTTCTCACCTGGATGGAGACTGATGAATGAATGACTACCACGCATCCTTTTTAAACCTTTACCATTTTGTTGAGATTTTAATTGTTCGCCAACAGCTCTTGCTGAAGATCTAAGATTTTCCTTAAGACTGTCCTTGAAATTTTTACCCGAACTCCAGTCTTGTAGTGTTGAGCCAGCAAAATTTGTTGCAGCTGGTACAATATATTTCTTGGCAAGGGGTAGTGCAGAACGAAATAGCCTAGCAAACCAACTACCAAGACCATAGCCAGACATTGTAGTACGTCCCTTGTAGTAGTCCAATCCATGACCTATTTGATGAGGACTCAGAGCAGCAGCATAACAATTAATGTCAGGACAGACAAATGGGATTCTTCTACTATTCATCTTGAATGACAGGTCGACATGTAATTACACATAAACCCTGTAATTACACATAACATTGTAATTACATAAACATGTAATTACACATAAACACAAAATGACATGTAATTACACATAAACCCTTTGTTACAGCTAAAAGATCACCGAGTTCAGTTCTTAGTGTTAACTGACAGAGTTCCAAATATGAAGTGTTTACCGGAACATACTGGAGGTGTCTTATATTATAGTGATGTACATTATTTTCTGTACTTTTTCTTTCTAGAACACGTAAAAGGGGGACATTGGAATTACCAACTCTGGACGATTCCACAAACGAACTGTAGATGAATATACAACTGTTCGAGGAGAAGCTGGGTGCATAGTCTGCATAGATAACATGGTCACTACCACTGAAATTTTCTGTCTTAATAATATGGTTTTTAAAACCAAGAACCTCACGTAAATTCTCATTGAGGAAAATTCTTTCATTCTCAAATGGATTGGTAATATAAATTCTCCTTTGTTCCGTCGAGTAATTGAAAGTGAAACCACCTTTTTTTCGACTTGCAATTTTTTTGTTGATAACTCGACACAGTTCATGCATGTTATTGTATTCCCAGTAGGGGATGTTAGCAATAGGGTACTCATTAGAGTCAAAAGTTGCCATTGCACCTTCATCACCGAATTCAAACGGTCGTATTTTAATATCATATGTGATCTCTTTTCTTAGAACATCATATGTATTCTTGATAATACGATCGACGAGAGCCACTTCATATCTACCTTGAAATTTAATGGTAAGCGACAATTTAGTCCAAAAATCACTTGTTCTATTCAAATCATCATAGAGAGGATCGGAAACATTGGACATGAATGTCACATAGAAATCATGGGACATTGTGTAAGTCTTCAACACCTATCCAAGAATCAAATTCAGAGTTGTACCCAAGCCAGCGAACCAACAACTGTTTCTTACCACCCCGCGTTCGAGTTTTTAATACTTTTTCAATTTGATAAATACCACTATCTTTAACTTTTTGCAATTCATAGTCATAAAATCCCCCCAAAATCTCATCATCTTTGCTATCGCGTAGTCGATAGGTCACGGGGCTAGTCTCTAGAACTTTTGACACTTTAAAAAGTTCAGTAGACCATAGGTAATTCCCTTTTTCAAAAATATTACTTGACCGATTGATTCGAACCCTATCACCCACAATCAATTTGCTTTTTATTCCATTTTCATTGTTAGAAGCATATTGTTTGACAAAAATGTCAAGTGTATTGTTATCATTGTGATGAGCTTCAAAAGGACTAAGATTGGACAGGGAACGATGAGGACGTTGATTGTAAACTTGCATAATTTTATCCAAATCATGAATAAAGACAGCAGTGTTTTTGAGTGTACAATATCTAGAAATGAGAAGACGAATGGTTCTAATCAATCGTTCAGCCAATGCATCCTTGATTGGACTGTGACTATGATATAACTGTGTATTATATTTTAGTAGAATTTTCTTCACATGTGGATTGACAAATTCACTTCCTCGATCCGTTTGTATTTTTTTATAGGAATCTCGATCAAGTATTGTTTCTAGAGCAATTGCAATCTCCTCTCCACGCTTAGATTTCAGTGGAATGGCATAGGAATAGCGACTAAAAATACTGATTGCAAATAGAATGTACTTGTATGGTTTATTGTTTTGGCGTTGCCATTCGTCCAATGTCATAAGATCAGCTTGCATGATTTGTAGAGGGTAGAATGCCTTAGTTTTCCGATATCGATTCGTGCGAAGTCTGCGATTTCGATGAAGTGTGTAGCTAGGTTCATTTTGAAGATATTCTTTTGCTACACTCTGTTGAACATTGGAGACTTGAGCAAGTGTACTGGGAGCACTAAGACTCCCCATCTCACCAACATTTGCATAAATACGGTTTAGAGTTTCATCCATTTTGCATGTAAATGTGTATCACCACCACCGCTACCCTTTTGTATACTAACAGAGGTTTTGGCAGTTGTCGGGGAAAGATGCTTTTTCTACTGACTAAAGTTGAATCATTGCTGCTGCTGCTGCTGCTGCTTTTTTAATTAGATTTAGGTGTACTTGTTAGCATTAGAGTCTTGAAATCATCTTTTTCAGAATCATCATCCTCCTCCTCATCCTTTTCATTGTTGAATGATGTCAAATCTTTTAAAATTTTTCTGTTGATCACAAGTGCTTTGGGAAAGTTTGATGTGTGTAAATATTTCAAAAGATTTGTGTCAATGGATAGAGTTTTCTTGCGATTTGAGACAAAATCAGTTATTAGATCAATGAGATTGTAAGTGTTGCTACCTAGGGTGATTTGATGATTTGTAGCATCAATTTTAATATCACTGCTTCCATTCAAATAGTTTAACAATCTTTTGCCCTGTTCCCGATAGGAAACTGGTAATAGATCTATTATTCTTGATATGTGGTCTTCTTCGAGTGGCAGTAATGGTGTTGATTGTGTAATATTCGCCTCTTGTATCTTATCTGCAACATTCACAACACTAATGGGTTTAATTTGATAGGGTTTCTGCTTGTCAACACGACGAAGTGCCGTTTGAAAAATTAAAAGTTTCTGATCATCAGGTATGCTATTATCATTAAGGAAATCTGTGAGATTACCCTCAAAAGTTTGCAGTGGAGATAGAGCTTC
>JAQQPU010007660.1:13582-38119 GCA_029168905.1 Artemia sp. Kazakhstan ARC1039 | reverse complement strand
TTAAATAACTAAATGTGACCTGGATTTTGACTTTTGTTGAATGGATTGATTATATATATATATATAGATTGGAGAATGTAAAATTCTCCAAATCTAGGAGAAGTATATGGTCAATCTCTCCTTTCTGCCCCAGTCACAATCCATGTCACATTTAGTTATTTAAATTTCGGAATTTTGTCCTTATTTTGCAGTTGGAACGAGCAAATCGACGGAAAACGTGGTGTCCATCTTCTTCTAAGAATTTGAAGAGATTATCTTTTGAGCTTCCACGAGCGGATCGAAGTTTGAACATTCAAATACCAACATCTCTGCATGAAGAATGTAAGTGTTTTTGTATATTGATTTTTTGCCACGTTTTCCTTAACTTGCTTTCTCTGCTGAGAAAGTCAAAATTTGAGATGCTTATTTCAATCCCTTCATATCATTCGATTTGACTCAAAATTTGTATACAGCTTTGCCTTACCTAATATTTTAATTTTCTGATTTATATCAATCTAAAAAATACTTAAATATCCTGCGATTTAGTCTATTAATTCAGAAGAAACATAATTCACCATTATGGTTCTTAGTTCTGTTTGTGCATTTTCAGTCAACTACGATGTTCGATATTAAGTAAAATGCGCACAACTTTTACTGTCTAGAAATTTTTTACAAGTTGGAGATAAAAGAGTTCACAACATTGAAAATATTCAGGAAATTTTGAAGTATGTATTTAAAAAGTATTCTTTAGAACCGAAAAATTTATTTTCGCCTTTTTAGTTCATTTATAAAAAGTGATTTTTAGAAGCTTTTTTTTGTATAAAGTACTTATTGCTTTTAACTGTAGGTCAATTAGGCTATCGTAGTTTTGCCTCAGTATTTTGATAGGCGAAAAGTGTCTTTTTGACATTCATTGACCCTATTATTCTGCCTTGCTGGTATTCTGCATTTGCTTCCCGAAATTTATAAAAGAGAGAAAAAGAATGTCATTTAAAGAAGAATTTAGAAAGAATATTCATTAAAATAATGTTTTTCTATGTAGCTCTTACGAAGCGTTTTAGATATATCTGCAGTATATACGTGCCGTTAAGCATAGTCACCTTTTCCAAAGTTTGTAGTTTTTGTGATATTTGCAGGTCACAGCATGCAAATTTAATAACCCAGTCTTAGAGAGTTAAAGTATTATCTTTCATTTAGATATAAAAAAAAACAGATATAATGTTTTTTTTAGTTTTTTTTACAAGCTGAATTGAAATTTTTTAAGAATCGGGAAAATTTATTCGATTCTGGTCCTTTGAAAGAACTCCGATTTTAACGATTCCCTACTCATAGCTATAATAAAGCAACGTGTGGTGATTCCTTGAAAGCTGGACCTATCAAAATGAGATTATTATTAAAATCCTTGTTTGTAACTGACAAGCTTTAAGCACAACTGAATTGATATGATGCTATGCCTTCACACGGTCACACCATGACAGTCTCAAGTCACGAAAATTGTCCATAGTTTCCTGTATTTTTAATATAACTTTTTGATTTTGTATAACTAATAAGTAAAATGAAAGATGGATGAAGCCTTGAAAATTTTTTAGTAAAAGGGGTAGGCAAAGGGGGTCTAACAACAACTAAACTCTTAAAGTGTAAGTTCAATTCTTTGCTGATTTTCTTATATACCTTTGTAAGTTGTGATGAAACTTAATTCTACCATACGAGCTTATTCAGACACAAGTGTCCAACAAGATAAGTCTCCAGACAGAGTCTATGGTTTTGGAGACATACGCCTGCCGCAAGATAGACCTTCAGACAAAAGTCTCCAACATCTTTTATATTAAACGAGCAATAATTGTGTATATGTAAATGATTATAAATATGTATATTTATTTATTTTTTATCGGAAGTGGGAACTATAATTCTTTCTAAAATTTGTATACTTGCCATTTTCGGTGTTAAAAAACGATCTAGATAGGTCGCGACTTTGGGGAAATTCATTTCCCCCTCCCAGCCCCCAGAGTATTTTTCATAAATCATCTGCTGACTGAAATTAGTTGCAGACCCTAAAGGTTGAAAATTTTCAGGATAAGTAGGACGAGTTTCAAAATGTAAATTGTTTGTTGGCCCACCATTTGATTCTAAGCTTTTACAGAAAAATATTCCTGTTTTATTACTGCCAAGCTAGTCTTCTTAATTGCTTCGCATGATTGAAAGACGAAGCATTAAATGTAAAAATAACAATAATAATGTGTGTACCATGGGACAGATTTTCGCTCAGGGATTATTGTTCGTTTAATAAGATTGTTCGTAAAAAGCAAGTTGTTCGATTTTCGGGGTAAGAAAACAATCTAGATAAATCATGACTTTGGGAAAACTGTTTTTGTGCCTTAATCAATTTTAGAAAAAAAGCATTTTTCACAAGAATGACGTCACACATACCAAGATGTCCAATACCCTAATGGTTTTACTCTCTACTGTGAATAAAATAAAATTAAAGCTGTTTTGCGAAAGAGATTTAAAAAAAACTGCCTCTTTTCACCCAGTGAAGGTCAGTCTTCTCGTACTAATCTACAACAATAAACGTCCTTATGCTTTACTATAAATAACCAGACCGTTATCACCAAAATTAAGTGGGTCTTAATTTACACCTTTTAGGATCACAAGAGAAATAGTTAATGAAATGTTTATTTATGTGACAGTATATTTCTGTTTGATACGTTCTCTTTTTTTCAGCATTTGATAGTCGTCAGTTCCAATTGGAGTGCTTACTAGAAGAGGACGAAGATAAGTCACTGGTTCTGACACCAAAGGATATGCAGGAGAGAGGACGACATAGCTACAACAAAGACAAAGACATGGGCACAATGGACATGTCTGTTCAAACAAGTTTTACTGAAAATCCAAGAGATACTCCTAGGTATTTTTCCAATATGTTAATATTTTTGTGGTTAAAATATAATATTTCCTACCCTCTTTAAAAATCATTTTTTCATTAATAAATTGTAATTTTAGTTCGAGCTAAATTGTGGTGGAAGGTTATTGGATAGCGTGTCTGTTCCCACCGCAACTGAAATAAAAACGCGGTATTACATTCAGTTCGTATAGCTGAAATTTTGACGGGTTTTGGTGATATTTGTGGGAGTTTACTGAAAGCACAAGAACGTATATATTTATTAATTATAATTAATATTATAATTATAATTATAATAAATTATTATAGTTATATGTATTATAATTATAATTTCGTATTATAATGGCCTTCCAAACCCTCATCATAATCTTCTTCAGAGTTTTTATAAATGTTTTACATCTTTATAATTGCTTTTTATCTCCTTCAATTTGTTTAATATTTTTTGATATTTGAATAGTTCGTAAGAATTCTAGTTAGATTCAGGATTGTAATTATTAATTATGATGATCATTATCTTGTATTACTTTTAGCCTAAAAACGTAGATAACAACAGGTTGAACATCTAAAATGCTTATAATACCTAGACAGGTCTGACATTGTAGTCAGTTTTGCAATTATTGTACTAAAATTCGCCTATAATTTTTTGTTGTCTGTTGTCTTGGAATGAAAATAACAACGGATAGTTGATTACCATTAGTGGTAACTAATGGGTAACTAAGTGGTAACTTGGGGCCTGAAACATACCCCAAGACATGGTTACTATTCGTAATTTTTCTACAGTGTTTGCGTATTATGTTTGGATTTTGCATAAGGATTGTTTAACCTGTGCTGTGTTACCAAAAGTTTGTCTTCTTTTTTTTTATGCAGGACATCCTATAATTTGCTTTGCTGACAGACGGAGCGAAGCATTTCTGTTTATTGAAAGTTGTTTATTTTCTCAATAAAATAAACGTTATATATTAATAATGAGCAACTTGCATAACTTACAGCTCTTGCACCGGTGGTTGCTGGAGGGGGTTGTCAACACGGAGGCATAGTTATTTGACATTTACGCTATATTTATATTTATATCAGAATTTACGCTATACTTATATCAGGAATGTTTTACAGGTATTACATTACTGCATAAGGATTCTAGGAATTATAGCAGATACTAGTATTTCGTAGTAGTACAATTACCTGTTACAAATCAAACTTAGTTATTAAAAAATGAATATGCAGCTCACGAAAAATTGGCTTGGGAATATGTGCTACTATACAGTAACAGCCTAAAGCAAAAAAAAAAAATACAATAACTAAATGAAAGGAAGTTTTTTTAGAATTAAAAACTAACTTGTTGCTATAGTTTTTTTTTACAGGGCGCCCAAAAAGTCATTTTGCCGAAAGAGAGAAAGGAGGATCTGTTTAATGCAATGGACAACACCATATTTGACATTATAAGTGTTTAACTCACGCTAAATTGCTGAAAAGGGATTTGAGTAAATTTAACAGACACTTTTAAAAATAGTAGTACAATACTAGTCTATTACAAATCAACTTTTAAAAATTATTTAGAAGCACTTTAAAATCAAAGTCTACAGGTGTTTGCTGCAAACAATGACAGCCTAAAGAAAAAAAAAATAGTAGAATAGATAAAATGAAATGAAGTTTGTAAAAGAATTTCAAAATAACTTGTTACTAAATCTCTTTTTACAGCAGGGGCGGATCCAGGATTTTTTTAGGGGTAGGGGCAGGGGCGCAGAACAGGTTGGTCCGATGAAAAAAATTAGGGGGGGGGGCAAAATAGGTTGATCCGATAAACTTGCATTAAGAGTAAGTTTAATTAACGCAAACTTGAGTTAAGTAAGTAAATTACACTACTTTAGACTCTGCTAGGGGGGGGGGGCACTCGCCCCCTGGATCCGCCACTGTTTTACAGTCCACACCAAAAGTCATTTTGCTGAAAGCGGGAAAGTAGAATCTGTTTAATGCAAGGAATACACCGCGTTTTACATCAGAAGTGTTTAACTTGGGTACAATTTCTGTAAAGGGATTTTAATAATTTTAGTAGACACCAGTAAAGATAGTAGTACAGTACTAATCTATTACAAATCAACTTCTAAAAATGAATTAGAAGCACTTCAAAATCAAAGTCTTCTAGTGTGTACTACTAAACAATGAACAAATTCGATAAAATGAAATAAAGCTTTTAAGAATAAAAAAGAAAACTTTACTAAATGATTTTGTACAGGGCATCCCAAAATCACTTTTGCCGAAAGAGGGAAAATAGAGTCTGTTTAATGCAAGGGATGCACCGTGTTATACATCAGAAGGCGTTAACTCAAGTTCCATTGTTGCAAAGGGATTTTAGTAATTCTAGTAGACACTAGTAGAGATAGTAGTAGATTACGGATCTATTACAAATCAAATACAAAAAAGAAATAAGCTGTAGCGCACCAAAAACTAAGCTTGCGAGTATGTGCTACATTGGCACCCTAAAGAAAAAGAATGGAATAAAATAAATAAAATAAAATTTTTAAGAAACAAAAAATAACTTGTTAGTAAATATATCTTTTTGTCTCTAAATGTATCTTTGGTAGTACAGTAATCTAGTACAAACCAGATATCAAAAATATTCAGCATCGCGCTAAAAGGTAATCTTGCAAGGATGCACAACAAAAAAGGGAGAAGGAAAAAGAGAGTTAAATGAAATTAAGTTTTTCCAAGAATTAGGGGATGAATTCCTGTATCGAGTAATGCAACCAAAGACATGCGTAACATGACATTTGATGAGCCAAAGCAACATAAAGAATTTTTTCTCTTTTTTTAACAACAACATTGGCTAGCACAGTAATCGACTGTTGAGTTTTCATTTATGCAGATTTACTTAATAATGAGATTATAAAGTTTTAGTTTGCTGAAGTGGCTTTAGGAAGATATTAATTTTTTTTTTAACTAAATTTCAGGAATTTTCTGATGTTTTTTTAGCCTAAATTAACGTTGGTTTCAGCTCAGTAAAGTGACCTTACGGATGCCTTGTTTTTCGTTACCTGAATTTCAGGAATTGTCTTTAATTTTTTCACCCTATTTTTCATGGTTTTTTCTTCAGTAGAATGACTATATGGATACTTTTCTCTTCTTTAACTAAATCTCTGGAATTTTCTTGATTTTTTCCATCGAAATTCAAATTATTTCAGTTGGGTGAAGGGGTTTTAGGAATACCTTGTTTTTCGTTACCTGAATTACTTGATTTTTTCACCTAAATTGACGTTATTTTCAGTTTGGTAAAGTAGCTTTAGGGATACCTTGTTTTCCGTTACCTGTATTTCAGGAATTGACTTCAATTTTTTTCCATAACTTTACATTGTTTTCAGTTTGATAAAGTGACTGGATACCTTGTTTTTCGCTACCTAAATTTCAAGAATTGTCTTTAATTTTTTCCCATAACTTTACATCGTTTTCAGTTTGGTATAAAGTGGCTGAATACCTTGTTTTCGCTACCTGAATTTCACGATTTTCTTTAGTTTTTTCATCTAATTTCAGTACCTTATTTGTTTTGCCTGAATTTCAGAAGATATTTAATTTAATTGAATTTTAGTGCGAAGACTCCAGTCAGCCGTGTTCTAAGTAAATCTGTAGGAACTCCAGCATCAGAGCTTCGAGCCCAAATGCGTAGTCTTATTTGTCGTATTAAACTTATACAAGAAGAGTATTCGCTGCTTGAAAACCATTATGAGGAGCTCGATAAAGATTACAAAGAGCTCCAAGAGTTTACTAAGTTCGAAAAGGATTTTGGAGTAAGAGACAAGTGGGAGAAAGAGCAGAAATTGAAAATAAAGGATCAGGTTAGATTTTTTTTTTCTTTATATAAATTTGAGTCTTTGGGATCAAATTGCATTTTTATTATTTATATCTACTTAACATTCTGAAAAATTTGTCAAGCTGTTTTGCTGCAATATATTTTTTGTTATAGCCGTTTTTTGCCGTCAAATGGTCATTTGATAGCCGTTTTTTGAATAAATGTGTCTTTTCCGATTTTTTTCCAGTGGACCTTCAATAACATGGGCCAGCCAGTACCTCTTTTCATCTCGAAACACTATTTTGTAGCCTGGTATTAGGAATATTCTAAATTCATTCAAAGAAGTTTATATCGTCATTTTTTAAAGAACTATTTCAAACTTCTTCAACTACTTTCAGTTGAACCACTTTCAACTACTTCAAAGAATAATACTTTGGAAACTTTCACTGCATGCTTAAACTCCTGTACAGTTTTTTCTATACAGCAAGGATTGATAATATAGCTCTCTGATTGGCTGGTTTCAACTAATTCCGTAAAAGTTCAAATAGATTGAACCTCAAGGTTGACTCTTGCTAGCCAGGTGATTCATCAAGATAGCAGCAGTGCATCCACTCTTCTATGATGATCGTTACGTGTAGTTTATCGCTTTGGTATAACCTCAGTGACGATGATTTTTAGCTAATATCGAGATCCACCTAACTCCAACGTTTTAGCTAATGCTAGGCTCACGTCAGACCCATTTGTAATAAAATTATCTTATTTGCTCGTTATATCCAGTTAAGACACAAATCAATTTCTACACAGTTTTTTCTTCTATACAGCTAAGGATTGATAACTCTAATTGGCTGGCATTAGATAAATTTCAGAAAATACAAATAAATTTGACAACTAGCTGTTAAATTTTATTGTTTGGAGATTTTATTGTTAAAATTATTGTTCTTTATTGATTTTATTGTTCTGGAGCTTTTAAATTTTATTGTTTGGAGATGACTAAATCTTATATCGGATGGGTACGTCCTTAGCCAATTCTCATGATGAATGAATCTAAGCTCCTCCCCTCTTTTATTTATAGATTAATTTTAAATCTAGAAAAGTTTTTCTATGCAAGTTCAGAGCGATTAAACGTTAAAGTATATGTTCCCCCATGAACCTAGCGATTTTGTGACAAGGCTGCATCTGGGACTTGCACCATAAGGACAAAATACTTTGATCATTCATTAGTCTCAGATCTATTCATTCACAGAGTCATAATTATTATATTGTTTAGAATATCCCTTGGTGGAGATACCAAACTTGCTCAGAAAATAAGAAATTTAAATTTTTTTCAACATATTTTTATTCTGAAAAATCATCACGCCAAATATAAGAGATTTTCTTTGGTTAATGGATGGATTGGAACGTCAGAAGTGTAATGATAGTAAAATTTTCATCTTTGATTTACATATTAAAACCATAGGAGAGGAGATAAACTATACACTTAAACTTGCTGAGAAAACGCTAACCATAAATCGAGCAATGATTGCCGTATATTATCGAGGGCTTGCCCAACTCCTTAATATCTTGTCAGTTAAGTATTTTGTCACCCCTCAGTCATACTTTATTTGCTCTTTTTGTTGGTACCGTCAACCTTCTGTCCTCAATTTAAGCTGGGATAATAAACGCAGCCATGTACATAGGGATTGGTTTTTTATTTGGAGGGGGAGGGGCAAATTAATCAAAAAGTTGATGAAAAGATGCACTGTAGGAAAGCTTTTAGAAAGTTGGTGATACATCGTGAGATTTAGGAGGGAAAAAGGGTCAGACTTCCGAAAAATATTTGCGTGCCAAGGTTCATTTTAAAAATATTTAATTAAGGGCAGAAATAAATGTTAATTTATTTAAAGGTTTAATTAAAATACTACTTACTTATTTACTTAACTCCTATCCGGCCAGGTTAGCTGACTCGGGGCTTCTCCTCTGATGGTGTCATGGACAGTATTTTCTGTATCCCCTCCTTTTTGTCGCAGTCCTCAGCAGTACTTGGAAAAGATAGTCGAAAAAGCTTTCGCGCCAACGCTTGGGAGGTCATCCTCTTGAGCGAAAGACAATATTCCTTCAAAGCCTCTTTTCGGCCTTTGGGCTGGGAACATACACTGGAGATGTCCTAAACATCTAAGCTGCTGGAACATGGTCTGTATGATGGATTGAGAGTAGTTTAGAGAGGGCAATAGCCGTTTGGTTAATGCGCAATACAGAGAAGTGATTCCAGTAAGCTTTCGTGGTGATTTAGTTTTGAAAGGTGCCAGTCGGTGTTTGTCACCGGCTTTTAGGGTCAACGTCTCCACTCTATGCAGGTATCTCGCAGCCGGAATCAGCAAAGCACGATAAACTTGTATCTTCAGCTTTATGGACAAGCATTTATTTTTTCAAATGGAGCACAGGGACTTCAAGCATGCGGAGCCAAGAGCCATGCGTCGTTTTGTGCGACGGTTCTTTGAGGATTCTCTTGTTGATGTCAGCACACTCAGTTGGTAAACGAACTGATCGACCTGCTTGATTTGCACGCCGTGAATAGTGACTTTGATGATAGGAGGACCAGTCGAAAGAGTATGGGTGACTCATAAGAGTGGAACCTGGTGCTAGTATCGGCAAAAAAATATCAGCGCCATCTAGCGTTTGGTGACACTTATACTTATTATTACACTAAAAAATGCCAAGCGTCACCAAACGCTAGATGGCATTGATGTTTTTTTTTTATCAACACTTGCCCCAGTTCCCACTCTTGTAAGTTAACTCTAATCTTGTGACCAGTCTCTTGTGCCGTGCTACTCTCATCTACTTAGATCTGTTGACGTTTACCTTCACGCCAAAGGAACTACCTGCGTCATCGATAGTGTTTGCACTGGCTTGCAGTTCCTCTATTTTTTTCGTCCAGATGATTAATATCATCAGCTTGTGCTACCAGGTTAAGTTTTTTTATTTTTTCTAGGAATTTTGGCTATTGTGACTACATTAATCATTTAATGTGGTGAAAAATTCTTATTTTTTTGCCTCTCAGAGTGTGCATAGCTAGATGATCTGGTTTCAACGTATCTTATTTTTTTTCTGGTCTTCTTCTAACCTTCTCTAACCAAGAAAAGTTCTTTTGAGGACTTATTGATGTAATAACACACAACCGCTCTTTTAGTGAAACATTGCCGCTTTTCAATAAAATAATAATAATAAAAAAAAAAAGCTTCTTCTGTGCATTTGAACTTGTAACCAAAAGGATATTACCACAGATACATGTATTATTCTGTCCCCCTCAAACCCTCAAAAGATTATAATGCCATTTATGCATTAAGACGTCACCGTCAAAACGAAGAGAAATTACAAAGGCAAATGTACTTTAATTTAAAAAGAATGAAAACACGACAGGTAAGCGTGTTATTACCGCCCCCTCAACCCCGCCAAAAGCTTACAGTGCCATTTGTGTATTAAAATGTCAAACCGTCAATATCATTACCTGCACTCAAATCGACATTATTGACCAGTGCTACAGTATTACATTGATCAGTTACAGTATTGACAATAAAAATTCCTAAAGAATATGTTATTACACGTACAAATTGTATCAAACTTTCTTTTGGCAGTTACTTTAACAAAATCGAGATGATTTTGGAGCTGGAACCATTCCACCTGGCTTAAGAAACTGTAAATGGAGAATCCTAAAGTGAATTGCGCCAAAATTCGGATACAAGGTGGGACGGTTGCCGTATGGCCCCTAGATTTTGAGAACGTAACGTTAATTATAAATATAGAATAATTATTTTTCTCATTTGTAGCTTGACTTGGCATCCGAAGAAATTCAAAGTCTAGAGAAGAATAATGATGATCTTGAGCAAGTTGTCAATGATCTTCAGCTCCAAATTGAATGGGAAAGGGAGAGAAGCTCCAGGGTTATGACATCTCTTCAAGAGGAGACCATTAAGCCCTTGGTCACTGAGAACACAGACCTTAAGAAATCAGTAAAAGAAGCTGAAGCCAAGCTCACGATTCTTGAGAAAGAGAAAAATGACCAGTGTATTGGATTTGAGATCGTCAAAAATAATATGGAGAGGCAAATCACGGAGCTACGTGCCTCCCTTGAAGAAGCTTGGGGATCATCTCGGCCTGAACAGGTACCTACAGGAAAGGAACTTCAGTTAAAGCTCGTATTACTGCAGGAAGAACATAAGACTACAAATGAGAAACTTGCTAACCAAGAATCTACCTACAAAACTGACATTGAGTCACTTAGAAATCAGTTGAGCATCAAAGAGTCTCAAATCCTTGAAGAACTTGCAGCTAGACAATCTGCTGAAGCTTTAACAAAGCAATTACAGCTTGAACTTCAAGGATACACTGACCGTGTGTCATCTGCATCAAGAGGAACAAAACGAATAAGCTGCTCTCCAATTCGTGAAGATACTTCTATCAATAAAAGTCTAAAGCAAGTACAGAAGAAGCTCAAGTTGGAAGATAGTTTTGACGAATCTACCCCTTCAAATTTAGGTAAGATTTTTAGAGTACATATCACATGTGCATGGGCATGTGTGGGTATCCATATCCGCGTTTATATATATGTGTGTATATATTAACATGATTGCCCGATATTGGTGAATGTCGAAGTTCACCGGTGAATGTCCAAAATACCTTTTTTTGTCCTAGGATTTACTCAGCGTGGTCGGTAAACTTTTTCAGTTTTATGCAAGGTTTGATAATGACAGGTTAGTTTAGGCTGGATTTAGTCAGATTTTTAACCCATTTTCGAGATTTATAACCTAATTTAACCTGAGCTAACCTATCTTTAACTTTTATCATCAGAGCTTGCATAAGACTGAAGAAGCTGTTTCGTAAAGCTAATTAAATCCAAGCAGAGAAAAAGGAATTTCGGACATTCACCTGTGAACGTCGACATTAACCAGATTTTGGACATTCATAGTAACATATATATACGTGCGTTGTAGACAAAGAATCCTATCATGTTGACTGCTAATATTACATCATTACTGTTATTGTATAAAAGGATTTGCAAGTATCTATCAGGGGATGTTAGAAATGCTCTTGAAAAACACCACATCGCTTGGTTAGGCGTCT
The DNA here is from genome assembly GCA_029168905.1 of Artemia sp. Kazakhstan ARC1039. Taxonomy (NCBI): domain Eukaryota; kingdom Metazoa; phylum Arthropoda; class Branchiopoda; order Anostraca; family Artemiidae; genus Artemia; species Artemia sp. Kazakhstan ARC1039. The sequence continues at coordinate 26,366 of JAQQPU010007660.1, read as the reverse complement.
GTACTTTTTTCGGAAATGCTATAAATTAAAGACAATATATGGATTAGTTTGTTCGTGAACACTCAATATAGACGGACGGGTAGATATGATTTAATACAAGCATTTCTAATGCCGGATCCCATATTTATAATAGTTTGCTTCTTTTGTAACGATGAGTTTCGTCGTTCTTCGAAATTAAGTTTGTAACCTATTTATCACTGACTAGTGAATATATACTACCCATCGATAATGTTCCCTCAAAGGTGTAGCCCTCTGAGATGCATTCCACACACAGAAACTAATTTGTTTTATTGTATTTACAGACATTAAGAAGGGGCGGGGGGAGGGGAACCTTCCATCGGTTCAATCAAGGGAACAGTCGGCTTCATATAACAGCGAGGCCATATCAATTATTTTCCGGTGGAGTGGAGGCAGTTTTTCCGGGGGGGGGGGGGTGGTTGTCAACTTTTCATTACGTTTTATAAGTCGGACAAGTATTTTGGGAGGGGTTTGGGGGCTCGAACCCACTAACCCCTCTCCCCTTGGACAGGGGCTTGATTAACAGTGTTTTGATTCCCAAAGACAACTCCACTTTCAAAGAAAAGTTACACTGTTTTAATTTGTTTGGTGTAATATTGCATTGAAAACAAAAGAAAATCTGCTACTTAAAATTTAATCCGTATTATTAATGGGTCGCTGTTTTCTTAAAATCCAGTCGAAAAATTGGCCTTTCTATTTTCACTTCTTGATTCCTTCTTAGCTTTGTTCTTTTTCACTTCTTATTACTTCTCATTTACTTCATATTACTTCTCAGTTCTGACTCTACTTTTACGTGCTTTTTTACCTGTTTTTACGTCTCATCCACGCTTATGTTTTGCCTTTGTACTATCTTAGTGAATAAAGTATATAATGTTATATTTAAAGCCATAATAATCAATTAATAGATTATTTTGCATCTTTTTAACATAATTGAATTAGATAAATACTAGTTCATAATGCCCAACAATTTGTCCCGTGTTTACACTGAGGAGTTTTTCAAACCCTTTAATAGTATTAAAACCTCCACTTACAGTCACGTTTATCAAGCAGTCTTTATTATGGTTCAGTCACACATGTTATCTCTTAAATTCTTAAATTTTTTATACATCAAATGAAAGACGCTTCCATTCATTATGCTAGATATTGGACATGAGTATATATTGTTTTAACAAATTCCGTAAGTCTCAAGGTCTGCTAGAGTCCTTAAGTCCTAAGTCTATAAGTCTCAGCGGTCCTCTAGGCCCGCTGACGAAAATCAGAAATATTTTGGAACTGTACAACCAAAATCAGGGCTCACAATGAGAAAAACTCTTATTCCTTGCGACTCTTAAGTGATTGTAAAGGAGACATGGGATGAAAAGGTATATTTTAAGGGGGATTTAAGAAAGGAGGAGCTAAAGTAGACTACATTGTTGAATTGAGGGTGAATAGTTTATCACTTGAGGCAAAAAAGAAAATATTTAGGGAGGAGGCAAGGGTAGAATGGTCCTTACTTTTGCCCCATGTGTGAAGATATGGATGAGACGGTTTGTCTTATGATGGGCGACTGAAGAAATGGATGAGTTGCGAAAGGTATTGTATGGAGATTGTGGGTTTAATGATGGACGGCTGCCAAGTACATGGAGGGATGATTGTTTTGTCAGTGTGGAAAGACAAGGACGATTTCTCAGTCTAGCAAAAGGGGGATAGAATTGGATTTTTGTAATTGGTATGATGTTTTTTTATGCTGTCCCTGTCTTTATGTAGTGTTTGTCAGTTTTGATTATGTTAATCAAAATTCAATTTTTCATTATATTTTAGAGCAATTTAGTTATTATGAATTATGTTATTTTTTCAAATTTGGTTTCATTTCTTAAAATCGGTCTTGTACCCCCAGGTTTTATTCTTTAGTTGAGGAATTTTGCTCTTGAACCCCGGGTTTTTGAATTCCGTTACTCTTTGCCGATTTTTCCTTGCTTTTTTTTTATAGAAGGTGAAGTAATTTAAAAAATATTCCAAATCATCCCAAAAAAGGCTGAAAAACAAAAATTCTAAAGCTTAAAAATATAATATAGAAAACTATGAAGAGATTTTAGTCAGACCACGTACCAGGCATCATTGAAGCCTGTTTTACGGTGAATTTGTTCATACCCCGTCTCTTTGGGCTGTCAACCCTGAAGCTTTGTTCCTGAACACATGTCTAGATGATGTTTTGAACATTCATGGGTATGTACAATCTAGAAGTTGTGTGGTAGGTTGTGCCATGTTATGTGGCAAAGCTTTTTGGTGAGGAGGGGGTTTTTATGTGCGCTGATAGGACTAAATGTCCGTATTTTCCTATATCTGCGTGGCTCTTAAGATCTTCCTAAAAGTTGTTTTTTTGCATCCTCTTAGAGTCCCCCTCCCTCCCGTTACTTTGCATGCTGAAAATGTACTACGTTAAACTACTAAGGCGAAGTCAAAAGTAACTTCCTTGTTTTCTCATAAATATAGCCATTGTATGGATTTACGAATATTGCATTACGTTTACATTGCTTCTTTTTCAGAGGAAGATAAGAACTTTGATCATTCTCTTTGCAATGAGCTTGAACAATTAAAGGAAGAACTGGTAGCTCAAAAAGAGCTCTTAAAGCAGCAAATTGAAAAAAGAGAAAAGGCAGAGAAATTGATTAATGACCTGAACGAGGACCTAAGCCTTCAGAAAGCAGTTGAAGCAAAGCTGAAGGAAACTCTTTGCAATGAGCTTGAGCAATCAAAGGAAGAACTGGGAGTTCAAAAGGAGCTCTCGAAGCAGCAAATTGAAGAAAGAGAGAAGGCAGAGAAATTGATTAATGACCTGAACGAGGACCTAAGCCTTCAGAAAGCAGTTGAAGCAAAGCTGAAGGAAACTCTTTGCAATGAGCTTGAGCAATTAAAGGAAGAACTGGAAGTTCAAAACGAGCTCTCGAAGCAGCAAATTGAAGAAAGAGAGAAGGCAGAGAAATTGATTAATGACCTGAACGAGGACCTAAGCCTTCAAAAAGCAGTGGAAGCAAAGCTGAAGGAAACCCTGGAGACTATTAGCGATGAATATGAAAAACTTAGATCTGAAATCAAAACAAGAGAAGCTAGAATAGAGTCGTTAACAAAAGCAAATAAAGAACTGAATGAAAATCTAAGAAAAATGAAAGAAGGTAACGAACATCATGATGCCACTCAGGATAAGCTTAGAACTGATATTGAGTTGCTTGAACAAGAAAAGCTGATATCTAAAAATAGGTTAAGTGCATTGGAAAAAGAGAAAACTGAGCTTGAACAGACAATTGAGGGCTTAACTGAAGAAATGAAGCTCTCAGAAAGTGAAAAAAATACTTTAAGGTTTTCTTTGGAAAACTATCAAACTGAAATCAAATGCTTAAAAGAAAGTGCTGATGATCATGCTTCAGTTGTATCTAAAATGCAACAGGAGTTAGACAAATATCAGGATGATAAACTAAGTTTGGAGAATAGAATTGATTCGCTGGAGTCTGAACAAAATGAGGGACAGAAAAAAATTGAAAATCTCCTCGAAAGCCTTGAAATGGAAAAGAATAAAGCACTGTGCCTGAAACAACTTTTAGAAACTGCTAATATTGAAAAGAAAGAGATTGAAGCGTCAATGGAGCAGCACATATTACAATCTACAAAACTACAGCAAGATATCAATTCTTTCCTATACGAGAAATCAAACTTGGAGGCTAAATTGAGACTGCTTGAGGCCGAAGATATTGAGAAGCAAGAAAAGATTGAAGCTCTATTAAAGGAGCTTGAAGTGGAGCAAGACCACGCATCAAAGCTCCAATTTGAGAAGAATGACACGCTGGAAATAAAGAAAAGTTTAGAAACTATTTGTATAGAGAAGCAAACATTGGAAAAGGCGATTCAAGACCAAGTCTTAGTTATTTCAAGTCTAAAAAAAGATATTGACTTACTGCAATGCCAGAAGGAGCAATTAGAAAAAGAAAAAGGGACGCTCCAGTGTGAGCAGCAAGAGACTCAAAAGAGAATTGAGCTTCTTCTTGAAGATCTTGAAATTGAAAGGACTGATTCGGGTGTTATTCGTCAGGAATTAGAAGAAATGCGATTAGAGATGGATAAAATGAAAGATGATCTTGCTGACAAGGAACTGGCGGTGAATAGAGATTCAGATCGGGGTGCAGATGGTGAAGACAAATTAGAGGCAGTTACTGCTGAGCGGGATAGTTTGTTCACACAGCTATCTGGAATGATGCAGAAACTTCAGGTAATATTTCCCTTAGTCACTAATTCTTAACCCATGTTACTTATAGTCCTGGGGACACAGTTGGTGAGCTAGTTGGGCATGCAACGAATGAATGGTAATGGTCAACAATTGACCTACTTTTGACTTTAATTTGTGAGTTTGTTCTCCACACCCTTTGCGTTTTTCAGATGAGTATGGTGACCCGTTGGCTCTTCAATTTATTGAGGAGTTTTCTATTGACTTTTTAATTTATTTTAATATTTGTATTACGAGGGTCGTTTTTTATGGAAATTTAATAACCTGAAAAGACGAAAAATTGTATTTGATTTTGGTTTTAAATGATTGGAAGTTAATACCCCTCCCCTTTCATAGATACTTGTTCTTTCTTTTATTTATATTTTGGAGTAGAGGTCAGTGGTGTCAATAAACAGAAATCTGGGGAGTATTTATTTTTCTAAATTTAGAGGTATAATTTCTTTTTTCAATTTTTAAATGAAAATAGCCAAAAATCTGTGTGTTTTAAAAAAAGGAGGGAGGGGGGCAAATGCCAACCCTTGAAATCTATCGTGAATTTGAAATCTGTTAAAGATTTTCCGCTGTAGCTCTGAAAATGATGTAAGTTAAAAAACCAAATCAATATTAATTAGCCATGAAACCACTATAAATGTTGTAGTTTTTTAAAAGCTAAAATTTATTGATTTTCATCAATATATATCTTTATTAATACATGTTAGTGGTAGAAATTAGGAATTGAGTTCACGGAAAGACTATATTATATATTTGAACTGTTCCCAATTAAAGAGCATAATTGCCACTTATGCCTTCTGTTATGTGTTTTACCGGAATTTGTTTTGGTATCGTTTTATTGGTATCGATTTATTGGTATCTTTTATTGGTATCGATAATTGTGTACAAACGATGAAATTGGTCAGAAAAAGGTAAGTTAATTAAAACTGTTTGGATAAAATGACAAAAAAGGAAAAAAAAACGGTAAATTATAGGAAGTTGTATATTTTATTATTATTGTCTTTTAATGAAGTTTTCACCAACATCAAACTGAAGAAGCCAGGAAAAATTTGTAAGTATTTATTTCGGGAGGTGTTGGCATATTAGAAAACAATGCAAAAACTAGTGAATAAATAAAAATGAAAGTGATTTTACTACTCATATTTTTAGTGATAACATATATTTTATTTTATTTATGACCTTTTAACGGGGTTCCCTCTACTTTTTCAAGAAGCACTCTAAAAAATTTGGTAATTTTGTGGGATTAGGCCAATGAGGTAATTTCGGCATTAATAATTAGGCCAATGAGGTAATTTGGTAATTTTGTGGGATTGGCCAATGAGGTAATTTTGACAATCATTTGGCCAATGAGGTAATTTGGTAATTTTGTCGGGTTAGGCCAGTGATTAAGCCCTTAAGAGGGGAGGAAGAGGGAGAAGTCTTGGTTAGTTAGTCACCGTCGGGTAACTTAACGCTTTGAAGAGCTATCAATTTATAATAACTATATTATAAGCCTAATTATTATTATTATTATTATTTATTTTTAACCCACACTGTACAGAGGTACAATACGTGGAGTATCACGAGGAAAACACATAAAATGCGACACAAATCAATATGTAAATCAAAGATTACCAATTACAGTGTAACACATAATAATTTAAAAGAAACTAAAACAAAAAGAAATAACGTGAAAGGAGGGGGAAAAGAGGAAGAGAAAAAAAAAACTGAGAACTTGCAGAGTCTAATAAGCTGTCATTATTATTATCATTATTTGATTTTTACTCACTCTTTACAATTCTAAAATTTAGAATGACCAAACAGAGAAAAACAACTAAACGAATAAAAGAAAAATAACTTACGACTGAAAAAACCTGATAAGGTGATGGTGCGGAGAAAAACGGATACAAACAGTATTTGAAAGTTATAAGTAAGTATATATTATAAGTGTAATTATAAATTTAGCTGACCGAAATTAAAATATTCTTAGAAATAGAGATATAAATCATCACAAAGTCTGGTAAAATTTGAGCAATCAGACACGTAAGCAGGGGAAAAACGAACTATCTTTCCTCCCTTTTATCTATCCTTCTGGTCTTTCCTATTTCTCCTTATTACGCGTTTCTTCTGCTTTTCATTGACAATTTCTAGAAAAAGTTGACGTCAACCTTATTTACATAAGAAATCTAATGCTCTCACGACACCAAAAAGGCTGAACAACACTATTCTGAACTATGAATGGTCTACACTGCTATAGTAGAGTAACTTCTTCCTATTTTGAAATTTTATATTTTTACATTATAATTATGTTATAATATCATAATTTATAACGTTATTCGTTATATTTTATAATTGTACTATTATTTCTTAACTAGTCTTTATCCGTTTCATATTAGTCACTGCAAGAAATCAAGGACAGAGATGATGATATTTGTAATGAAAGGAGTATGGGCAATTTTTCATCAACCCCTGCTAGAAGACCTCTTGGCCTATTCATGAAAGGGAAAGTAGAAGATACCTCAATGGCTGGTCTTGGTGTATCGTTCTTGGATGAGGACAAAAGCTTTAGTGTCATTGAAGCAACGTCATTTTCGATTGGTTAGTTTTTTCTGATTGTTCTCATCATTCTTTCTCTTTGTCAGGGCCAATGAGATGGGGGGGGGTATCCTCGTTCCCAGGTGAAGAATATAATTAATAATTTTCTATTAATTACACAGTGTTTAATCTGCGAAAATAAATTGGGTACCTCTGTGAAGTTGTTGTTTTTCTGTTTTCTGGCATAACGACTAATCTTGCATTTCGCTTCTGTTTGAGGCCGATATTGAAGAAAATCTTTTTCCGTAGTTTTTTAAATGGTAAGGCAATCCAGTTAAACCGAATGATCGGTTGATCAAACTTATGATAAATTTTATACCGATTTTTTTTCTAAATGTGGGGTTGACTTGCTAAATGTGGCTAAATGTGCTAAAAATTTTCGCAAAAAAAGCCCTGAAAAGACTGTGCAACTGGTAATGATTTTGGCTAATTTTGGCTATTTTTACAAGAACGGGACTCTTCTTGCTAATATTGATCCGGAGAATGGTCAGGAAAAATGAAAAAAATTCGGGCTTCATTATACACTTGCTATTTATGAATCAAGGACCATTGAAATACACGCAAGAGAGCGGATGAAAACGCACATTTAACACCCCCACCCCCTTGTATTAAGAAAATTGCAGTTCAGTTAGACGACAGTACAGTATGGCTTACCGTGAGCCGTACTCTTAAACAACGCTCTTTTAACTGTATTTTTTAAACAGAAGACATATGGCGGAAATTAGTATAGTGGGAGTCTGGAGAATCCTCTGTCTGTGCGATATTTGAGAAATCGTAACCAACAATGGCATTTTGGGGTATTTGGTCCCCCCCCCTCCTTCAAGAAAAATATTAGAATTCAATCCAGCCTTAACCAATTACGGTCCTCAGTGAACAAGAAGAAACACTAAATAAGAACCATTAAAATAACTCACGATCAAAAACTCCCCAATACAAATCAAATCTAAGTTAAAAGGTCAAATGAAAAGTCTTAGCGTCGTAGTATCATGGAAGTTAAATATATCTTTTTTTTCCGTTTTTAGCCTGAATTTGTTTCTATATACAAGTTCGTAATTTTTACTTTTATTTTAGATTGCATAATATTGTTTTTTATTAGATTATTTTTTTCAAAAATATACTATAATATTGAAAAGATACAAAATCATTTTCTAAGGCATGTTTTAAATTCTTCTTCTTTTCTTTCTTTTATCCAGCGGTAGCTGGTCCTCCTTTCTGCGTTTCCTCTTCTTTTTCGTTTTCTCAATAATAAGTGGTGATATATCACGTAATGGATAGAATCAAACTGGTTATTGTTTCCTTTTCGTACTCTTAAAAAAAAAAAAACATCCTGTTTCTTTCTTCTTTGTTTTTTTTAATCTAAGACTCCTTGCTTATTTGTAATCTAATTTGTCCCTATTTCTCTATTATTCCTTCACTTAACTACCTATCTATCTTACCTCTTTCTCGACGTTCCATAGCTTTCCACTTTTATAACTCCTCACATACCTAATTTTTTTTCTCCTAGTACATTTTTTCTACCTTTTCCCTAAAAACTTTTTTTTTTCATTCATACGATTCTCCATTCATTCATTTACCATACAACAATTTCAAAATTCTCATTCTAGCTACCCACGGCGGCAAGGGGCTGCTCCCATTCATTAGGCCTATAACATATAACATTAAAATACAAATTTACAATGCATATACGTTTTTGTACTTTAAAATGTATTCACCTTTCTTATAACACTTTAAAACACTTTGCACTATGTTTACATAAATAAAAGAAAAGATCAAAAATATAACACCATTTTTTTAATACATCACATTTGAACACACTCTACTCTCGCTGGGCCTTGCGTTGTTAGGTAGCTACAATAATCTTAAAAAAAATCCCAAAAATCAAATATTTCACAATCCAGGTGAATCGTATTCCCCTCAACATATAAAATAAATTCCACTAGTTTAAAATAAATTCCAAACAAACATTAAAAAAAAATGACCAAATCTAAAATCTATAATCTAAAAATTCATAAAATCCTATACTATAATTATTCAATTAGATTTAAATCTTACCTAATAAATAAACTTAAAGATACTGAACAAATCCTGAAGCTAACTATTATAATCTAGAAATTCTAATTACACTCTAAAATCAAACACTTCATTAAAAGTTCGAAATATTTAACGCAAAATCTGATCTTATTCCATATACCAAAATCAAAAACTCCATTATATAATCTTCTACCTAGATCCTTACCACAAGATGAAAAAACAAAAATCATACAAATGTGAAACCTTAAACCCTTAAACCCTATAATTGGGTTAATATAATTAAACCCTTTAGTTTTTTATTAGATTAGTATACAATGTCTTAGGTGTGTATTCCCTATGTCTTTATTGAAAGACGTATTATTGCTTAAATTCGCTTTATTTCCATCGCTTGTCGGGCAAGTGCTTAATTCCCTAGTGATTACTTATTAAAGTAATTTCATTCAAAAGGAACAAAGAAAGGGTGTTTCCAAAATCTGGCTGCTCATAGGTCAGTCAGAAGATTCAGGGTTTCAACTCAAATTCGGGACTTCCCTTGCTCTTTTAGACATTTTTCTAAGTTTGGGTGAGTTCTGCCGATGCCACTGCTTCCGCGGGTACATGGTACTGAAAACGTGTAAAATCTGTTTCTAGGCTGGAACCTTCAGCCAGGTTCCCCAGTAGGCCTGGGAGCGGTAGGCCAAATAACTTGAGGCCTGTCTTTGTCTCCTGGTATGATTCAAGATAAACAGGAGTCATATTTTTATATATTTTGGGTCTTGAGATATGTTGTTCTGGATTGACCATTCCGAGATTATGCTTGCTGGCTAACTGGTTGATTTTCCTATGCTGTGTAGATGGATTTTCCTTGGTTATGTATATTGTGGATTGTGTTTTAAACGTCTTAAGTATTTTCTTTTTGTCTAAATTTTTGTAAGTTTGATTTTGCTTGAGCTGAATTTTTCTTTTTGCATGGCCAAGTTTTGCATGGGCTATGTTTCTATTTAAAGATGTATAATTAATTTCGCCTTGTTTCTATTGCTTCGCGAACAACTTAGCTCAATTCCCTAGTAATTCCCTTATTAAAGTGGTTCCATTTAAAAGGAACAGAAAATGAAGGTTTCCAAAATCCGACTGCTCAGAAGAGACTCAAAAGATTCAGGGTTTCTACTCAAATTCAGGACTTTCCTTGCCCTTTTAGGCGTTTTTCTAAGTTTCGATAGGTTCCACCTATGTCATTGCTTCCATAGGTACATGGTACTTGATACGTCCCCTTTGACGATTAGCTGGGGGTCGAGTAACTAAGACTCTATTCCTCTGATATAGTTTGACAGTCATTGGACAACAATCAATATAACTAACAAAAATAAATAAATGAATAATAATAATAAATAAACTGCGTGAAGAACTGACATTCCTTGAAGATAGTGCTTGTAGGGTCCAATTATACTACTGGAATTAAAAGTGAAAAGAATAGTAAAGCTCTATTGATCTTGTATCAATTTTACTGTGGTGGGAGCGAGACCCATGGCCTCTTGCTATTTTTGGAGGCAGCTCTAACTATTATGTTGGCCTATCAATCTTCTTCTTCTTGTTTGGATTAATTTGGAGACTTCCGCATAATCTCATCCCTGGAATCAAATTTTTAGCCCTGCAGTATTACCAAGCTGAGATCAAACCCACTGTGCCACTACAGGACACCTATGTATACATTTTATTAACCCTACTTTTTTCTATCTGAATAATGATGACACTTCGTGAAATTTTTTAGCTTTCTTTTCTCGATGGAGGTTTTATCCTGGTCGGTAATTTTATGTTTCACACTGTTTTATATTTTCATTGGCTTAATTATAGTTAACTATTAAAGCAGCTCACCTACTAAAATAAAATTTACTCATAATTAATTAAGCATACAATGAATACATGTTAGTAATTCCCCTAAGGCTCCTAAGCCTGTAAAGGAGGGGGAGATATATAATTCAATTCAACATTAAATCAAAAGAAAAAAAATATTATAAAGATTAAAACATTACTCAACAAAAATAGAAGAAAAAATACAAGAAAAATTTAAGTTCATTAAATAAATAAATCGACTCAATCCATCCGCGGAAAAAAAAGAGAAAAAGAATAGCTAAGAAAAGAAGAAATTTATAATTTCTAACAAGCCAAAAATGTTTTGCAATTTTTTTTGAATTGGCCAAAGGAGTGGCACTTTCGAGCGAATTCAGGCGTCTTATTATCTACAATATTACTCACCATTATAATAGTGAAAACCGACCTTACGCATGGAATAAAAGGAATTTGAATGTGGTTTGTATGACAATGATGATAATTGATTTTGACCAAAGACAGAAGACGACGTACTACTCAGGGGCTGAGGAAGGTCACCAAGAACCTGAGAAATAGTAAAAGATGCTCTCAAACGAATATTTAGCAACTCTAGAACAAGTAAAGGGATAATTCCTGAACGATTACTTTTCCGAATGAGGTTTTTTGCTTTATTATAAACCTTAGAATGTGGCTTTAAAAGAGAGGGGAAAGTATGCTTAAGCTTCCTTAAAATCGAAGGACTTCTGCATTTCTTCATTTCAATCAAATCAATGGCACTTTTGAAAGACGGGTTTTTATCAATAAGAATACCTAAGAACCGGGTATATTAATCCTTAGATCTAGTCCCATTCGGCAGGTGAATTTTAGATAACTGAGGACAAACCTAAGAAAAACGCAAGAAAATAAAAAGAAATTTCAATTCTAGGATAAATTTAGGATAAGCATAAGCATCAAACCACTACTCTCTAGAAAAAAATATGGTAGATTTCACCTAAGCTCTGATTCATTGACATATCTCCCAAAATTACCGACAGTGCTGTCGTCACCGAAAGAAGCAAGGGCATCTGAAAGTGGCGAACAATAATTGCCATTAAGGAAATGAAAAAATGGACGATGGTACAGTCTACCATAACTTATAGGTTTCCATTTATTTACCAAATAAAAAGATTTTTACATGAACTGAAAATAGCACAGGCCCTGAAAATAATCCCTGGGGGACGCCATAATTTACTTCGGAGACTGATAGGAAAAGTGGATCAGCAGAAACTCTTTAATTCAAATAAGACTTAAACCGAGAAATAACGTTCGTTCTCCTAATAAAATGAGATAGATTCAACTAAAGAAATTCAAATGCGCTAAGGAAATGGGCAAAGAAATATTGTAGCAGGAATTAATCAAGAATTTAACGTAGAATGTAAAATATGCAAAAAGGTCTTACACGCATCCTCTGTTGAGCTCTTCATTAGAAAAACAAACAGACAGTCATGAAGGAAACGTTTTGAATGTAATATTGAAGAAATTAGAATTTAATTAGAATTAGAATTATTAATTAGAATTTATAATTATAAGACGAAAATTTGTTTGTGTAATTCTGCTAAAACATTGAACATTTCTGAATTTAACTGATTTAATTCTCTTATTTTTAATTGATTTTGTTATTTAATTTTCAGCTGAAACATTATCATCTAATGAAATTGAAGTTGTAAAGAATCAGCTGGCTGTTCTCCAGGGTGTAATTAAAGAAGACCAAGAAAAATACAACCAAACAGTCCAAGAAAAAGAAGACATCATCCATAATCTTTCTGATAAATTAGTCGACGTAGGAAAAAATCTCCTGGATTTGAAAAACCTTTGCGAAGAGTCGAAATCGCAAATTGAGGTCTTGGAAAGTGAGATTAAAACTGTTTCCCATGAAAAGGACGTTTTGGAAAAGCAATTGAACGAGAAAACAAGATTAGTTGTTGAAATTTCAGAGGAGATCAAAAATACAAAAACATCAGAGTCATTAACCAAGCTAGCTGAAGATCGCCTTACAGAGATTGAAAATCTGAAAAAAGAGATTGCCCTAGCTCATTGTCAATTGGAAGAAACAGTAGAATTGAAAGAAAG
>JAQQPU010007659.1:7992-21183 GCA_029168905.1 Artemia sp. Kazakhstan ARC1039 | reverse complement strand
TGCTTTTTTAATAGTCGTAAGTGATTGAAGGGCAACTAACCCTCCTCTCACGCCCACCATCTCCCCAAACACATCCAATCACAATTTTGAGACATGTATTTTGTTCAACGTAGTCGGAAGTTCTGGAAATTAGGTCTTTTATGATGATAACCCCCTCAGAGCCTCAGTGCAAGGGTTGTAAGTTATGCCCTGGGGGCATATAAGATTTATATAGAAAGTTGTTGTAGAAATTTCAAAAAGGGCTCATTTGTTTGGAAATTAAAATTGTCCTTTTTAATAGTCGAAAGTGATTGGAAGGGCATCTAACCCCCCTCTCACGCCCACCATTTCCCCAAACACATTCAATCAAAATTTTGAGATGTCCATTTTGTTCAACGTAGTCGGAAGTTCTGGAAATTAGGTCTTTTAGGATGACAAACCCCCCAGAGTCCCCAGGGCAAAGGTTGTAAGTTATGCCCTGGGGGCATATAATGTTTTTATAGATAGAGTTGTCGTAAAAACGTTGTCGTAAAGGAACAGAAATTACAATAAATAACCAAGTCAAACTCAAAACGAGCAGAAATTAACATAAGTTGGACTCAAAACCCCTATGCCTTCCCAAGGCCAGAACATAATTTGCACTTTACTGAAAAAAATACAAATGAATGTGCATTGTCAGTTTAATATACATATACTGATATTTAGTAATCAAAATGTTAATATTACTTGATTTATTAAAGTTATAAAAGTAAAAACATTTATATTTTTTTCAGTTAAGTGCAAACTATGTTCTGACCTTGGGAAGGCACATGGGTTTTGAGCCCAACTTATGTTAATTTCTGCTCATTTTGAGTTTGACTCGGTTATTTATTGTAATTTCTGTTCATTTTGGGTTTCCGATGCTGATTTGCGGTAGTTTCACGCTTGGTAGATTTTTTAATTTTATTTTTGTTCATTTTTTTGTTTAATGGAGTTCTTTACTTTTCTTTGAAAACTTATTTTGTGGAAATTTTTTTTTTAATTAATGACATAAAAGGGCAACAAGATATATTTTGTAAAACTATGGTATAAACCGAAAATTTCCCAACTGAATATATATTTTAGTAAAAAAAAAAAAAAAAAAAAAATCATTTTTCACCAAAGTAGTCCTTTTTCCCGTTACTTTTTGTTACCATCCAGGTTTTTCCAGATATGTCGCAAGTAAAATATTTTCTCCAAAGTAAATGATTTACATGTTTATATGAGTTTCGTCCTTTCATACTAGATCATTTTGTATGAATATTTTATACGGACTTTTTATTTTTGTTTTCATTATATTTGATGTTAACTGGTCTCTTTGAAAGGGGTCTACAAAGCGTCTTTTGTTCAATGATACAACTGGTAAAAAAGTAACCTCTTGTTTGAAATTTCTAGATGGGCATATTTTAGCTAAAAACAACACAATTTTGGAAGCTCAGGATACACATCTATGGACTCAAACCTGGCAACCAAAAACCTGACCAAAAACATGGGCAAAAACCTGACTAAGAGCTGGAAGAATGCGCTTGCTGTTGACAAATTGTATGTAGGTTACGTAGCTACAGGTAGGTATAACATTAAGTTTGTTCCACCTTTTTTTCAATTTTTCCCATTGATCTTATGAAGCAATAAAAACTGGTGCAGCGTTCAGCTTAGATCGGATATTTACATTTATCAACCTCACAATTCCAGATATTTAACACCCTGTAAGCTTTATACGTACCAATGCCAGTTTTAGATAGATTAGCGCTGGTTGCGGCACCCTGACGTTTTGATCTTTTATATTACTTCAGTCCCAGGTACGGATACAAGGGCGACCTTTATAATTGTGCACCCGAACAAAAACCTATTCTTTGCTTTGTCAAAAACCAGACTATCGAAATTTAGAAAAAAGGGCTTTCCATCAGGGCATTTGAATGATCAAAGTTGGAGATTGAGCGGAAGAAATAAAAAATTGTATAACATTCGAGAATTCAACAAAAGAGAGAACATAAGATTCTGAGGGATTAGGGATTAAAGGGAGGAAGAAAAGGGATAAACATTGGCACTTCTTGAACATAAGAGGAAGGGACAACACCTATAAGGGATTGAGAGACAAGGCTTATGAGGTTACGGTTCATAGATATTTGCAGTTTCGATAAACTTCATAACGAAAGATATTTTTTGTGGAAAATAAGACTTGTATTCAGAAGAGAAGGGGGCTTTCTAGCCTTCGCCACCGATCCAAATGGCTCTAGATTCTCCAAAGATATTCCCAACTTTTTTCGTAAAATTCTTTTATATTTTGATTTATTTTTTTAAGTTGCTACTACCTCCCCCCTCCCAAGCGTTCATTTCGGATAATATGTTTTCAAACAAGCCTGGAACAGCTGCATAAACTATAGATCTTTATGAAGGCTGATAATTACTTTGATTGGGTTCAAAACAAGTTCAAATCCGAAATAGTAAATTTTTACACTTAAATGTGCAGATATATTATTTTTCCATTTGAGAAAAGGTTCTTTGGCCCGTCTTTCTTAGAGCTAACAACTTTGCATCGTTGCTGTTCTAATTAGCGGTCAGAACACACATTTTCCTCAAATTGTGTTTGTGTGCAAGCCCTACTGCCAGTAGGAACATAAGTTTGGAAGTGACAACATAAATTATCATCAGGCACAGACGCAGGAGAGAGAATTTTGAGCTCCCCCCCCCCGGTTAAAAAATTTCAGGTTTGTAAAATTTATGCATGTATTTTCAAATATTTCTCATATCATTTTTCAGTTCAGTGTATTTTGGTAAGCTCTCCCCCCCAATAAATTATTTTCCACCTGTCTCGCTATGATATTCAAAGTCCTGATAAATGTGAATTTGGGTAATGAACTCATAATACTGATAGTAGGAGTTTAGAACTATGGAAAAAACATATTGGATAAAAATTCGCAGTTATAACCTTCCGTCGCTTCTAAGTTGTTTTAGGAGAACGAAACTTTCAGGAATGAATTCTTANCTTCTAAGTTGTTTTAGGAGAACGAAACTTTCAGGAATGAATTCTTAGCCTAAAATATAACCCGAAAGGTATTTTCAAGCGCCAAAAAACATAATACATGAAAGCTCCCAGTTATAACCTTCAATTGATTCTAAGTTGTTTTAGGAGAAAGAAACTTTCAGGAATGAATTCTTAGCCTAAATTATGCCCCCGGGAGGTATTTCCAAGATCCTATCAAGGTATTTTCAACCAAAAAACATAGTAGATGAAAACTCCCAGTTTTATCCTTCAATTAATTCCAAGATGTGTTAGGAGAATGAAGCTTTCAGGAATGAATTCTTAGCCTAAATTATGCCCCCGGGAGGCATTCTTAGCCTAAATTATTTCAACCAAAAAACATAGTGGATGAAAACTCAGTTTTAACCTTCAATTAATTCTAAGTTGTGTTAGGAGAATGAAGCTTTAAGGAATGAAATCTTAGTCTAAATTATACCCCCGAGAGGTATTTTCAAGCTCCTGTCCGTACCTAGAATTTTACCAAAGAATTTTCTATAGCTTAGCTATGACCCACTCTAAAAAAAAATCCTTTGATGGTCAACCCCCCCCCCGCCCCACCCCGGAAGAAAAACTGAAACATCACCTTTTCACTAAGCCCTATCTGTGCTAGATTTGCAGTAAATTATTGGAGAATTCCAGCGATTAGTTTGGGTTTGTATTATGTTGATGAGGGTTGTTCGGCACGCCATCGTAAAACAGTATCACGGTAACGCGATGTAAGTTGAAATAACCCAAGTATTTTAGATTAGAATAGGAAATTGGTAATTAAGTTTCAACGCCCATAGACCTGGTCGTTCATTTTATTGACCAAGGTATATCAGAGCCCCTGTGATAACATCTTCCTAACTATTATTGGATAAGATTTAAATTTTACGATATAGCGTATTTGTTTGGCTACCAAACCTTTGTAGGTTAACTTCATATATTTTCCACGAGCCTAATTCAGCTGTAGTGATTCAAAAGGTGGCATATTACCAGGGTTGCCACCCGATGAAAAAAAATACTAGATTTTATTGATTTTTTGGTTCATTTAGTGATTCTTTTGTTTAGGAAATCTAAAAAATCACTAGAAATAAGGATTAATCACTAGGGGTGGCAGTCCTACATGTTACGTACCATAAATTTTACAGAAGAGCATAGAAATGAAAAAAAAATGGACTTTTGTTTTGCTTACTGTTATTAAGAAGCAATTGCTTACAAATGGGCGGCATTAAAGGCATTTCAAAAAGACAAAAAAATGTATCAAAAGCTCGAATTTCTAACTATTTCCTTGAGTGGACAGAAAAGATTTCGGAAAAAAGAACTTTTGAATATCTAAGGCACCAAGATAAGATAAATAAGACTGAACCAATCGAATTGACATAGATGTAGGACTACTGTCTGAAAATTAAAAGATTAAAAGATGAAAATTAAAAAGAAAAAAAATTAACTAAAACTAAAAATATACAGACTCACCTAGAGTCATATATAAGTTAAGGCGAGTCTATTTTAGTTTTATGTAAATTTTTTAGTTTTAGTTTATTTTTTTCCTCTATGCTGAAGACTCCTTGTTAGATACGGGCGAAATATTCGTTTTTGTCATTTACTGGCAATAGACCCGTTTGCCGTATTTATATTTTTATTCGTTTATAATATTCGTTTTTTTTCTTTGTTTTCATTTACTGGCAATAGACCCGCTTGTCGTATTTATATTTCTTGTGTTTTCTGCCTGAAAATTACTTTAAAATATGACAGAAAGATTGAAAAAAGTGAGGAAGTTGATAAAGAATAATAACCAGTAATAATCTGAACCCACCTGAACGGAATTCCGCAACATAACGCCTTTGGATTACCATTGAAGAATTGTTGATGCATTATCGTTTGGCTCTTGTGTACTATTAAAAAATTATTGTCCCAGTTTGACAAAAAAAAAAAAAAAATCAGGCATTTCTAATAGTAGAAGAGGAATTAGAAATAACCTGTACAGAAATTAGAACATAATATCCGAGGGGTTACTCTCTCCCAAACTGTGTCTACAGGTGTGCCCGGTGCCCAGGTGTGCCCAGCCGGTGGACCCAGGTGTACTGGTCCAATCATTCCTCTGGAGATTCCTTTCAGATATTTAGAATAGTCAACTTTAAGTCAAGTTTACTTGGGTTGCGTAAATTATGTTTGATTTAGGTAAAAGCTCTGAAAAAAGCTTAAGTGTGCCCAGCCAGATCGCAGGGAGGGTGTATAGTGGTGCCCAGAGAGAGACCAACCCCTCGATAATACCTTCAGACTCATCGCAGCATAAATGTTGATGTAATACCGTTGGACATAAATGTAGGCAACTATTCAAAGATTATTGTCAGAAATTTGTCCTGTATCTAGGGAAATAGCCAAAACCAAAACAAAATTCATGAAGTAGCCAAGAGTATGCCCAGGTTGTGATGTTAATAACTCAAACGTTAAAGTAGTTGGACCCTGTAGAGAAGAATGTTCTATTTAATAAAAAATAGAAGAAGACTTTAAAAAAAAGAAGTATGTATTATAGTATAATCGTTTGTTTTGCATAATTGTTTTTATAACGATTTCATGAAGGAACTAGGGTTTTTTTCTAAGAGGGGGAAGTTTCATACCTAGGAAATTAAGATTCACGTCAAGACAGGTACGAACATAGAAGGGAAGGGGCTTAGAGGCATGTACCTTCCGAAACCTCGAGATTCTCAAGATTCTTAAGAATTCACCTGTTTTGACATTTTTTCGAAGTTGGTCCCTCCCTAAATAATGTCAGACTCCCCTAGACATCAGCTTCACGCGTTCTTGACTGCGTTTATATGTCTGAATTTTATCAATTTAGTACCTTTCTTTACAAACCCCGCCGAGGGGAAGGGGGTTAGAATTGGCTTGGACTTACTTGTTATATTCGTTCGGGGTCGGGGAAGGGGGCACCAATTCAAAGATACGACAAACCCTTGTCAAAATAAGAGCATTCCAAATCATGGCATGTACTTTGTTCTGCCGCCCCAAAGTCTTATTTGTTTTCTGGTGGAAATTCTATATTTTGCTTTCTTTCTACCTCATTTGTTATCCTACTTACGATTCTCAGCTGTTTCTTCGAGGCAGAGAATTTAACCCGAATCAGCTCTCTTGTGGGTAGGTGTGTTTGTCAAACTTCTGGGATATTACTATCAATTCAACTAGGCACGTACACGCGACCTTAATTCACAGTAAGCGGGGGGGGCTAATTTGTAAAATTGCGAGGAAGATGAATCTTTTAGCAATTTTAGGAAAACATTGAAAAACTCGGATTTATAGGTGATTGAGCACCAAGGCCTCCTCACCTGAGCGCAGTCCTGTACCCATTACCAGTAAAGGATGGGGATACTGCACTTCCCCTAAGGATTGTCGAAGCATGGATGTCAACATATGGATGTCCAATACGGAGGATGTCAAATATGAGATCGCATTTATTTACGGGTACATATGTGTTTGAGGACTTTCATGTAGAAGATAATGTAAAACACTAAAATGAGTAAAAATATAGATGTATAGGTCTAAGTGTGTACTTTTATGGGCACCAAACCCAGTGGAAAAGCCTTCTGGTATCCCTTGTCTCTCCAGAATATGGCTATATACACCAGGCACAAAGACGCCACACTAGATATATTTTTCGAAATTTGGGTTCAAGTTTGCAAAACCCCAGAACAGACAATTAAACGGGAAGTATAGACGAACACCAAACACTTTATATTGTTATTTTAAGAATTTCAATGAGGTTTATTTTCCCTTCCTAAATCCTGACTAAGTTTTCTGAAGAAGCACAGCTCACGTCAAATTTGATCGTGTACAAATAAAGGATGTCTTCTTTTTTTGCTGAGTTGTGCATGTCTTGACTTCCGGACTGAAGCAGATGGCAGGCAAGCAGTAACTACTTTAGAATCAATTTCACAGGGTAATCAGCCTTCAACCTTCGACAAATAATTATTCAAGACAATCATTAAACCCTTCCAGAGACATGCATAGTGTCATAAGTTGCCCATGCTCTGTAGTCCATGCCGTATTCCGAATTTTTGTTAAAGGAAGGGGGTTATTTCCGTTAGAGGGGAGGGGATTTACAAAAAAACTTTACAAAACGCAACAAAAATTTGTTTATATACATTTTGTTACTTTTTACTAGCTCGATTTTTTTTTTTGGGGGGGGGGGGGGGGATTGAACCAGGTAACCCGCCCTGGAAACGGCCTTGGCTGTAATAGTTCTTATTTCAGAGAATTAAAATTTCCAACCAGGAAAATTCGGTTAAAATTCTTATAAAATTGAACTTTCAAATTTCCTACCCGATTAAAATATTTCCGCGAAATGTTATAAATAAGATTTTGTTATTTAACCATTCTGTTGCAATTAACCGACAGAAAATAATACGACAAATAGGAAAATAATTGAAGAAAAACACTTTAGCTTAATGTTTCAACAGTTTTCAGCGAAAAGAAAGTATTTATGAGGATTTTCATCATATTAATGATGAAAATTGATTAAAAAAATTAATTAGAAATCAGTCCCAGAATATTCCTTTGCCTGCAAATTATGACAAAACTTTAGCTTAAGGACTTTTCGCTTGGAAAGTCCTTTAGCTATCTGAATGAAACTTGATGAGTTTACAACCCAAATTAAAGTCCGCTCATGCACGTCAATTGGGGGGGGGGCAATTGCCTACCTAGATTTTAACCGATATTTCTTGCTATTTTCATTGAATAATACCTTTTATGGTAATTGTCATTGAATACAATATTTATTTAAAATCTGATTAAAAAAGTTATAAAACAATAAATATTCCCCTGGATAACAAAAAATATATTTTTCCCACCCCTGTATTTCCATGAATTGGCACCCCTTCGTCCACTGGCGTCAATTCACTAAAATACAGGGGAGATGGGCAAAATATATTTTCTAAATCTAAGGGGGATAAATTTGCTGTTTTCTCGAATCAATAAAATGCATTTTTCAATGAAAATACATTATAGGGTTCTCTTGCTTCTCTTAGACTGCAGGTCTTGGCAAGGCAATTCCCGTCAGTTGAACTGGGTCCTAACCAACTTTGATTTTGTGTTCCAATCTAGGCAGACGACCCATTTTTATAGAGCATGCCAAACTTTGCAGCGAAAATAGTTATGGAGATGCGAAATTAAAAACCTCTACCTAAAGCTCGGTGCCCGCAGAAAGCGAATTTTTTTCGCTGACGAATTTGTGAGTTCGCATCACAGCGAATTCGAATGTTATGCCTCACAGAACGCGAAATTTCAAATATGATTTTTAAAAGACAGAAACAATATATTTGTGGATTGTTACTGCTTTCGTCTTTAAGACGTCGGAGAGGTAAGCTGAAACGATCAAGAAAGTTTCCTTGTTCAGTTTCTTGTTTTTAGAAGTTTACTGTATTTCGTCTTACGAATATCTATCGTGCGAATCAAAGTCGACTCAGAGTTGAAAGGTGCGAACTACGAATTTCGGACATGCGAAGCTGAAAATATTTGCCTGACGACCTCAAATTTTCCTAGCGTCAGCGAATTCGCTTTCTGTGGGCACCGAGCTTAAGACTCATTTTTAGGCTGCTGATCCGTTTTTAAGTGTTATTCCCTTAATATAAAGGAATAAAAATACAGGACATTTTTCGTGTTAGAGTTTTGGATATAGGGACGTACTATTCAGGTCTAGCCTGGGCTTTGGCTTCATTCCTGAACGTTCCGTTCCCTGAAACTAGCTCGAGCTTTCGAAAATCGTGAATAGCCCTGAAGAGCCTAGTTGTGCCAAAATTACTTTTACTTTATGATCAAAACATAGGCTCAAGCTCACATTATGCTCAAATCCTGAGCAGGGTTGCCAACTAGACATATTTTATGTCAAGAGGACATATTCCCATGTGCCGAGACACAACGACATAAAAAGTGACACATTTTTAGAAATTTGGGACATAAAGGGGCACAAAACAGGGACAAATTTTGTAAATTTATGACATAAAACGAAACATTTCCCAACTGGTTACACATTCTGGTAAGAAAAAACACTTTTCGCTATATCATACAAGTACCAGGCAGTATCCTACTCCCCATCTCCTGGTGGTCCCATATACAGCCCTAATAATATATTTCTCCATTAACTGAATCTCGGCAGGGGAGTAGCCCCAGCATTTTATTGAGGGGGCTTGAGGGGTCCATATCCAGATGGTCAAGGGGCATGGGCTATATAATAAAATTATTGGTTGGGGGCAATTGCCACCCCAAAACGACGCCCCTGAATCTCGTGATACTTTACGGGTTCCTTGTTGGACCGTTTTTTTTTTGCATTCTCCATATTATGAAATCTAATTTCGCCTAAATGATAATAATTGAGAATGGTGGATATAAATGTTATTTTAAATGATTTTAAACAACAGAGGAAAATGGAAGGAAACTAATTGGATTAATACAAACATTTTTCGGTACTTGCACATTATATGGTAAACACCGCTATAGACTGTATAAGGAAACCAGACAGGAAACCCGTCAAACGGGCATTTGCAATAGAGAAATGCAATTCAAAGCGTGGTTTTCATTGCATTTACAATATTTAAACTGTTGTTTTTAGGGGTTTAGGGGGAGGAATTACATAGGTTATGTTATGTGTTTAATATATGCTATACTTGGTACTGGTGAATTATGCGGACCCATTACTATTGACTGTATCAAGAAAACCAGTCTTGAAACCCGTCAAACGGGCTATTTGCAAGAGACCGCTATAGATAAATGACTGCAAAGCGGTGGTTTCTCAATGAGTTACAATATTTAAACGATTGTTTTTTGGGGTTTAGGGGGGGAGGTAGCTAGGTTAGGTTACGTATTTAATATATACTATGCTTTAACCCCCCCCCCCCTATGTGCAAATATATAACCCAAATTTGTTTCTAAACTATTGTATATTCATCCTATTTTATTTCATTAGCACTAACCAAACTTGACTTCTTCGCAGTGCCCGCATAATGCACCAGTACCCTATGCTTTATCCCCCCCCCCCTAATGTGCAAATATATAGCCCAAATTTGTTTCAAAACTATTATATATTCATCCTATTTTATTGCATTAGCATTAACTAGACTTGACTTCTTTCGTGTTTACTATATAATGCACAAGTACCCATTTTTCACATCATGAAGGGAGAAGTTAATTATTTCTTATAGTTTCTTATACGTCCTAGGACTATATCTGGAAGAATTAGGGGTAAGGGTGGGGAGCGCTGTCCGAAAATCAATCATGATCTTTGACAGGAGCATAAAATAAGGAATCTAGTAAAGAAATTTGCATTTTATTAGTGTGTTCCCTTCAGAAAGGCCGCATAGCTGCAATATCACCCTTCCTCCTCTAAAAGACTACCTTTGATGAATTTGGACAAACTTTGTTTTATAAAAGTACAACTCTTAGGAATAGTTGTATAGGTGAGCACACAAACGTCCAAGGAGTCTATTTTTAAGGGTAAATTTTTACCAAATCATATTATTGAGTTAGGAATAAAGTGAATACATCATTCGATGCCTTTTTTTTATGCTGATTACAAATATAAAAAACATTTCTACGATTATTTCGGAAATTAATCATTCAATCATTTCACAAATTAATTTTAGCCCCCCCCCTATATATGTCAATTCAGGATATATATTTGCACATACGGGGGTCGGGTTTAGGTTAGGGGGGGGGGGCTGAAATTCATTTCCGATAGAAATGATTATTATATTCGTAATCAGAAAAAAAGGGTCAATATCTACCAAATCATATTATTGAGTTGGGACTAAAATGAATACACCATTCGATGCCTTTTTTTATGTTGATTACGAATATAATAAGCATTTCTATTGGAAATGAATTTCACCCCCCCCCCTATATATGCCAATTCAGGGTTAGGTTAGGTATAGCCTATATAGGGGGGGGGGGCTGAAATTCATTTCCGATAGAAATGCTTATTATATTCGTAATCAGCATAAAAAAAGGCATTGAATGGTGTATTCACTTTATTCCTAACTCAACAATATGATTTGGTAAAAATTTACCTTTTTAAGCATCATTCTCCTGGCTTAACTAGGCCTAGACAATTTTCTAAGATAGCAAAAGCCCCCACTAGGCCTAGAACTTCTCCACTTTTATAACACAAGATTGTAAAAGATCATTAAAGGGCAATGCCCGCTGGACAGGGAAGTGGTGGAGGTAGGTACTTCTCAGTGGATCATTCATTCCTGAGTTTCATTCACCTTCCTCAACTTCTTTATTCAACATAGGCTAGGCTAGTCTGGCCTACTTTCTAAAATAGACAGAAGCCCATAATCCAGTCTAGAATTTTACCGTAATAAAAAAAAAACTATGAAATTAAAGGCAAAATACATGAAAATATCGGAACTTATGGAAATGATTTAAGCCTGTGATGTTGAGAAAGGGCCAGGCCCAAAGCCTCCCCTCCTCCAGCTATAAACGAGAAATTCAGTATCTATTCTCTCCTCTCTTAACAACGTAAACAGGCTAACTCTCATACAATTTATGGTATAGGCTAATGGGTATTAGGGTAAAGTTCTACAAAATCATATTATTGAGTTAGGACAAAAGTGAATACACCATTCAATGCCTTTTATTATGCTGATTACGAATATAATAAGCATTTCTATCGGAAATGAATTTCAGCCCCCCCCCCTATATAGGCCAATTCAGGGTTAGGTTATGTTAGGTATAGTCTATATAGGGGGGGGGGGCTGAAATTCATTTCCGACAGAAATGCTTAATATATTCGTAATCAGCATAAAAAAAGCATCGAATGGTGTATTCACTTTATTCCTAACTCAATAATATGATTTCGTAGAACTTTACCGGCTAATGATCATACAAGCCTAAATGGTTGGCCTACCCTTACAGATGTTGAGCACTAAGACAAGTGTACACCTTTGGCCCCTTCCCCCATTTAGCCAATACAGTAAGAGTCTTTTAACGCATTTTGAATTACGACATTTCCACATCCAAGCTGTAAAATATAGACGAAATATGTTCCCTAAAGACTAACCTTTTTCTTCGATCCAATTAGCTGCATAGGCATCCATTGATAGCATTATCAAAAGTATCCAAACCATACCAAACCTGAAATTCACCATTTTCAAAATCACTTCATTAATGCCCATTAATTCACATGCCACTTTTATGAATGAAGTACTAGACAATATGCAAATGTCATTGCAATAATTTATGCAAATCTTCACCAAAACCTTATCAAGATTATAACACCGTCCATTTTCAAACTGTTCCTCGCCGATGAAACACTCGAGATTCTGGCGGGTTGTTTCAAAGGAAGGTACTTCAGACTGCAAACCCTCCCTCGGGCGCGTAGGCGGATAAAGGATTACGCCCGTAGGACGTATTTTTCCTCCTTTGAAAAAAAAAAGAAGTAAAACAAGGAATATGGGAAACTAATTCTGTAGGTCAACAGATATCATTCCGGTTCGAAATAGATCATTCCAAAATTAGACATGAAATTGAGATATTGGGCTACATTATTGAAGGTAGCCAAGATTTCATCAGGGATTGGGCCATGCCAGTTAAAAGTGTTTTTATTTGGGTAAGGGGGGGGGGCAAAAATTCAAAAATGGCTGTGTAAGAATGCACTCCTTCCCCATAGTCCCCAAAGCAATTTAGCTGATAAATATTTTCACCCTTAAACCATACTAATCTCTCAAACGTGATAAATCACGAAACCGATTATTTAGGTGAAAAGAAAACACTTTTAAAATGCAACATGGCATATTTTATACGAAGTTAAAATAGATGATTTTATGTATGACTATATATTGGGCGAACTTATTTCAGATTGGAACCCCCTCCCCCCTGAAAATCACAGCCATGGGCTAGGGAACTAGGAGGGGAACAAGAAAGTAGGGCTAGTGTCGTTAAAAAACCTCTATCGTCTTGAAAATAATCAAAGAAGACAATAAAAGTAAGTGCCTGATCTTTGTCAAACTGCAATATTTGTTGCCATTTTCCATGCAGCCTAGTGACTTCAAACTTAAATTACAAAATTTATTCCGCAAAAAGTTTTTTTTTTTGTTCAACAAGTAAGTAAATAATTCACACACTTTTTTGAATACTTTAAATTCAAAATAATGTCGCTATTTCAAATGTAAGGAAAATTTCCGGGAGGGGGGGGGGTTCTC